>JADBJO010005385.1:45000-100000 GCA_016801955.1 Conus betulinus | reverse complement strand
ATGGATACATTAGAAACTCAATATTGGAACATTTATTTTTTGACCAATAAAAAGATTTTTTTTTTAATTTTATAACTTTTACTCGTATATTAATTCTTTACACCGTAAAAAGAAGTAACTCTGAACACTCCTTTTGTAGACGCGATATGGAAAATCATTGTGGAGACATTGAAGAAATATATTAAGTATAGGATCCTGTTGTATATAAAGAAGCGTAGGTGTTAGTTCAAGACCGGAACTCCCGCAGACAAATTTCATCTACGAATGCAACTGTGAAAGAGAGTTTGGAAGAAAGCAGTTTTATCCCAAGTGTTCTGTACCGACACAACCATTCCTTCCGTGTTTTAAGGCCTGTTTTACCATTTCAGGTGGTAAACAAAACCATTCACGTGGAAGTGAGTTCATGCTTTCTATCGACTTCGATGAAACTGACGTTGACGGTATCATATTGTCCAAAGAGGTGACAATATGCAGAAAAACTTCCTTTGTATTAATGACTGAAATGTCTGATACTACATCCCTAAACAATGTCTCAGAGCTATCGTACCTTGTTGAACAAAACATGTCACTTTGGGATGACTGTGTGAAAGTAGCGTTCAGTCAGATGGAGTACCTGCCCTGGGACAACCCTCATAACATCATCAGCGAGCAGGGGGAGGCAATCGTGCGTCGACTCAAAAAACAACCTGCTGGTGTTGCTCTTCCTCATTGGTGGCCCCGCCAACCTGCTCAACATGGCCGTGTTCTACAAGCAGGGTCTGGGGGACCGGGTCAACCTGTGTCTCTTCGCCCTGGCCTTCTGTGACGGCCTCTTCCTGCTGGTGTCCATGCTGATCCACGGCGAGCAACTCCACATCCAGTTCACCACCAAGGAACGCTTCGGGCCCGTCCTCTCCTTCCTGACGAACCACAACGTGACTGCTCTCCTGGCCTCCACCTTCATTTCCCCCGTGCTGTCCGCCATCATTGCCACAGAACGGTGCCTCTGCGTCCTCAACCCTCTCCGATTCCAGACTCTCCTTCGGACCAGAACTGTGGCGGCTATCATCGCTGTCAGCAGCCTGGTGATAACGTCTCTCTATTTCATCGTGGTGTACCGATACCGTGTCGGGTGTTTTTACGATCCAGAGTCCGATGCTGTGACAACGACACTGATTGAGGGGCCGTTTTACAAAACCCACAGGGATTTGATCGATCGAATCACAGTTTTTTTCCTCGGCTTCGGTCTGCCCGGAGTCGAAATGATCGTGGTGACGACCACCACGCTGATCACCGTCGTCAAGTTACGTCAGGTGGTGACGTGGAGGTCGGGAGCTACGTCACTGATCTCGACCAAGGAAGTGGCTCTGACGAAGATCCTGGTGGGTAGCTCCGTGTTTTTCATCGCCTGCATCACCCCGGTCACCCTCATCCGCTTCAGCAAGCTGTTTTTGCCGGAAGTGAACTCCGGGAGACGACGTCACAATTTTTACCTGGCGGGCGTCTGGCTAACCGAGCTGTTCTCCTTCGTCAACTCCACCTTCAACTTCTTCATCTACTATGCCATGGGATCTCGCTTTAGACAGACTTTGTGGTCGCTGTTTAAAAAGACAGGTCAAAGCCGTGAAATGCTGACAGTGATGAAAACTGCCCCAAACAGTCATACCGCAGCATGCTTCCAAATGTTTTCAAATCTATATCTATAGGTCAAAATTTTCAAGAAAACTGCTACATGTGGAAGGCTGCCTTCTAACTTACACTTATGTAGGTAATGTTTTGCCATAAGAATAATGAAGTAAAAAATGTAATGAACTGCGATTGTTATGTCGAAACCTAAAAGTATGAGAGACTTTGTTAGTTGTGTTTCCATTTGTGGTTGATCTCTCAGTCCCACGGATCCAGGATAGTTTTAAAGATGTGACGTAGGTTTTTACATCAAGAAGACCAATACCTCCATTCCGTATGCTTTTATGCACTGTTTTTCGACTGATTGTTTTTCTGTTGTTTTTTTTTTTCATTCCACACAAACTTGTAACATATTTTCTGGCATGTTTGAAAGAAAATATCTGGTGGGTTTAATAGAAAGAGACAAAGATGAGTCAGCTTTGAAAGGGTGATGGATTTCAAAATTGCTACTCTACCTAGAGGCGTAATCTGGCGTTTTACCCATATTTTGAACAAATGATTTACATCAGCTAGTCTTTCTGCGTAGTTTGTTTCTATGCAATCTTTCAAGTCATTTATGAACCATGTACCAAGTATTCGAAATTTGTGTGGATTCCATACAATTTCTAAGTGGTCCATATAGTGGTTTTGACTATTTTTTACACTTCCAAGCCAAAGTGCGCTCGTTTTACTCAAATTCATATGAAGACCTGAGACAGTTAAATCTTAAAAGAACTTCAATACAAGTTTCAAAGGATTTCTTGTCCCCTGCGAGTAAGAACTCGGAGTCATCAGCATACTGAGATATCAAATTCAGTTTCATTTATTCTGATTCCCTGAATGTCTCGATTTTCCCTTGTCATTATGGCTAATATTTCGACACAAATTACGAACAGATATGGTGAAATTTGGTCTCCTTGTCGACATCCCTATTTTTAATATCGAACCAATGTGAAACCTGTCTGTCCACAATAACACAAAACTTCGTATTTTTGTAGAATGTGCTTATTCATCTACAAATATTTCTTTAGAAACCAAATGCCTTTTGGACCTTAGACATAAATTCCCAATTAATCGAATCAAAGGCTTTTTCAAAGTCTTTGTTTAAACAACAAACCAGGCAGATCACTTTCATCTGAAGAGGATATAGTGTAAAATATCAATCTTATATTGTCACCGATGTATCTGTTTCTAATAAATCTGGTCTGACCTTCATTTATGATTTTAGGCAACACAGATTTTATTTTGTTGGCAATGCAAGAGGATCCTATCTTATAAATGATATTTAACAGAGAAATAGGCCTCCAGATTTCTATGTACTGCCTGGATTTATCACCTTTTGGTATACATGTAATGATTCCCTCTCTTTGTACACATTACAGTTCTCCTTTCTTGAAAGTTGCATTTAGTGCTCTAACGACAAATACACCAATCTGTTTCCAAAAGACTTGAAACAATTCAGTAGTAAAGCCATCGGAAACGGGGTTTTTATTATTTTTTTCATTGTCTTTAAGACATATGTCGCTTCCTCCAATGAAATAAGACCTTCTAAGTCCGCTGCTTCTGTTTCATTTATATGGGTGATGTCTTCCATCAAATCTTTTATATCACAATTTTCTACAGCATTTTCTGTGTATATTGTTTTATAGAAACTATATACTTATTTCAGCATGTCTTTTTGATTTGTTAAAGCATTATCTTGTTTACAATTAGTCTGGCCATGTTTTTACTGATATAGTGCCGTTTTTCAAGATTACAAAAATAACTACTAACTTTCTCCCCATCTGCTATCCATCTAGCGCGTGATCTTAACAAAACTCCTTCTATTCGTTTTCCTCTGATATCCGACAGTCGTTCTTTTTTCTCGTTAATGATTTTAACATCATCTCTTCATTTTTTTTTCCCTAACTTATTAATGTCTTCTATTTTTTCTCTTCGTTACTCTTTCTTTTATTCGCAGTAGCATAAGCAATTGTTTTCGACCGTATTTTCATTAACAGGAAATCGAGAAATAGATCATGAGAAATTGAGAATTGTAATTTTTCGTCTGTTTCATTAATGTTTTCTGTATTTATTGAGCATTCTTCTTTAACGTTTTCAATCACAGTATTAATTTCATCTAAATATGACTGATCTTTCAACAGAGACGAATTAAGTTTCCAAAAAGTATTACGCTTTATGTCTTCATTAAATTTTAGCTTTAATAACACAGCAGAGTGATCTGTTCTGTAACCGGATTCAATGTCTACTTGATCAATATAAGAAACAACTGTGTCTGATATAAAAAAGAAATCTAGCCTGGCCTGTTGTTGAAATGGATTAGTTCTCTCCACGTAAAACGGCGACACTCTGGGCTTAATTCCCGCCAAATATCATTCAGGTCTAGATTTTCGATCATGTTTTCAAAAGCCTGTTTTGCGTGAGGATTATTTATATGTTTATAATTATGATAATCTCTAGAAGGGTTAAGGACCAGGTTCAAATCTCCACCTATTATAACACATTTTTTTTATACCAAGCCCAACATTTTTTTTGTTTGAGACAATTGTAAAATTCTGCGTCATCCTTATTTGGCCCATATATATTAACTTAAAAGGTAATCATTCCTATGTATCTCAGCATGTATCATGAGAAAGGTTCCAGAATCATCCGTAACAATTTGCTTCTGAAAAAAAAGATGGAACAGCATATCCAGTCTGAGTGGGGCTATAAGGCGTATTTCTCAAGTTACTCTTCAAACGCAAGACAACTGCATCCACTCCATACACATAAGCGCAAAAAAAGGTCAATTTCGATTCATCCCCTCCTTAATCTTTAAAATCCCATGGGGGTTCTTTACTCTGGCATCAATCAAAGCTTACATATTTTCATAATCTGTGATTCTTTCAGCTGGTGCAACCAATCAAGCACGCCTCTTTGAAAGTCACTACTAATGTTGCAGGTTTACTCACTGCAAGTGTCCACACACACTCTCTGTGGTGTCCGGAACTGGCTTCCTCTGTGCGGGGATCCCATACTGCCATTACATATCACAACTACTGGTCGGCGACAAACTTTTGCCCAACCTGGATCTTCCCGCGGATCGGAACTTGGCCCGGGAACGCGCGCAGCCCCCGGCCATCCACCTTAGTGCCCGATCTCCAGTCTCTTCTTTCCTCTACCGCACGGGGAGTCGGCCCAGCTATAACAAACCAGATAAACACGAGTTCAAAACACTGCCAGCCAGTTAGCAGTCATGTTACACTTTAACATTTTTGAACTCTTCAATTTTTCAAAAACATAGTTTCGGTTCCGACAATAAACCGTTGAAAACAAAATGGAGAATCATCTAGATTCTCACAATATAAAATTAGATACTTACGGCTTGAGTACCGGTCAATCAACTACACAATTCACATACTTCTGTATGTGTTAGGCCTCTGCCTTTATCAATGGGCACAGTCCGCCCTTCTTCACCTAAATCATCTGTTCCATTCTCAGAGTGCGCACCGATACAGGTCAACGCCTGTTTATATTCAAATCGCGTGAACAGTGTTAAAAATTTCACTCAAACCCTGGGCCACGTTCAGTCAATACGCTCCCTTGTGTCACACGACTAAACCTATAGTGTTAACGCACGAATCAATAATCTTTTTGTTAATCTGTACTGTCTCATGTAATCGCGTAGCATACGACATCTAAAATCCCCCCCCCCCCCCCACCAACCCCCCCCCCCCCCCCCCCCCCCCCCCCCCCCCTTCTTCTTTAAAGTTCAAATTTGAAGAATTGTTAGCCTGCAAAAAATGTTGTCGGACAAAGTGGTTTGGACATTTAGGGGCTGAGAGAATGTAATGTAATGTGATGTATTGTAAGGTAATGCAATGTAAAAGGATATTTATATAGAGCTCTACACCTCGCGAGAGCCTAAAGCACATATACAGAAACATGACAAAATACTAATTCTAACTCAAAGCACACACACACACACACACACACACACACACACACACACACACACACACACACACATACATACATACATACACACACACACACACACACACACACACACACACACACACACACACACACACACACACACACACACACACACACACACACACACACACACATGAAAAACAAACATACGCGCACGCAGACAGACACACGAGCGCGTCAAAACAATTAGACTCGCGCACAGAGATAAGTGGATCTCGTTAATGAGTCCGGGAGAAAAGATGTCTTTAGGGAGGTTTTACAAGTCTTTAAAGAGTCCGTGTTACGCAGAGAAGAAGGTAGACCATTCCACAGAGCAGGTAGACCATTCCACAGAGCAGGTGCCCTGTAAGAGAAAGATCGTTGGCCTGAAGTTTTCAGGCGAGCAGACGGAAGCTTAAGCAGACGAGAATCGGTGGATGAGCGTAAGTTGCGAGACGGAACATCAAGATGAAGGAGGTCAGAGAGGTAGGAGGGAGTCAGATTGATCAGTTATTTGGAAACCAGGAGGAGAACTATAAAGAATGCAGATATTGTGATTTGTTTTCCAGCAGTTATAGAATGAGTTACAGTAATGAGTCATATTCATAGTTGCACCAATAAATTACATTTTATAAAAGCCTCACCAACATACAAACAGTGTCGTATGTCATAAAAAGGAAAAAAAAAGGTACCAGCAATTGCCCAATAGTTACAAGGAGCTTGATCAAACCATTAAATAGAAGAGACAAGTGATTCATATGTCCGCTGTTTAGTATGAAAATGTGTAAAAAGATCGTAAAAAGTCAATACAAATGTTAACAACAACAACAGCAACAACACAACAACAACAATACCGGGGGCCCAAGATTTCAGTGTGGCCACATTCCCGGATACAACACCGGCACGTGTCCGGGGGAGACAGCCACAAAGAAATCTTCCTGGCAAAGTTTTTTTTATTTTATTTTATTTTTTTTGCTGCATTGATTCACTGATAAACAACGACACCAACTCCCTTGACATGGAAAAGTTGAAATCAATACTGAAGAAAATGATGTCTTCTTCTTCTTCTTTAATTCGCATCTTGCTGCTCCTCTCTCTCTCTCTCTCTCTCTCTCTCTCTCTCTCTCTCTCTCTCTCTCTCTCAAGACTCAGGTTATTTGATTATGTTGAATCTCTCTCTAACACACACTCGTGCCTGCGTGACACACACACACACACACACACACACACAGAGACAGAGAGAGAGAGAGAGAGAGAGAGAGAGCGAGAGAGAGAGAGAGAGAGAGAGAGAGAGAGAGAGAGAGAGAGAGAGAGAGAGAGACAGCTGCTGGGACTTCAGTACCATGACCTAAATGCTGGTGAACTCTGCCTTTTAAATGACTTCAATATCAGTTACGAAGTCACTCGAGTGAATGTTGAGGATGGAGCGAAGGCAGCGCGCCGATGGAAGCGCTAAAGGAGTCTCAGACGATGACAGTAGGTGACCCACGACTCAGAGCCATACCATGGTGGCTGGGGGCGGGGGTTGGGTGGTGGTGGTGGTGGTGATAACAATGCCTTTGCACACTCTGTTCTTGTGCCTTTCTTCAGGCAATTGTTGTTCCATAATCTTTTGAACAACCTACTAGAAAGCGCTGTTAGACTTTGTCAGCCTGTTGTCAATTTCCCTGTTGATCTTGGCATCTAGTATGATGCACCCCGGATGGGTGAACTGAAGGACTGCTTTCAGTTCAGTCTCTCTAATGTTCATGTGGTGAGGGTGATATCTCTTCCCGAGATGCAGGTAGGTGGAGGACCTCCGTCTCTTCAGGCTGACTATTGGCCAGAATACCTGGACAGCCTCTGCAGAGCAGGATGAGATATGCTGCAAGGCTCTCTCTGACTTTATACTAAATGAAGACGTCAGGGTGAGGTCCAAACAGCTCCCCGTGCCAACCATCGTCTGCAGATGGCGTCTCAACTGGCTGGGTCATGTCTTAAGATCACCCTCTTCAAGACCTGCAAACCAGGCCTTAAATGGACCCCAGCAGGCCAGAGAAAAAAAAAGAGGACGACCCAGGATGAGCTGGCGGCAGACAGTAGAGAGACCTCAGACACATTGACAGAGGATGGAGTGACACCAGCAAACTGGCTGAGGGCCGTGCACAGTGAAGCGCTTTGACTGCCTCATGCGTCGCAAGACGCGGAAGCAACTAAGTAAGTCTAAGTCTCTCTGTATGGGCAACAAGGGCAGTGTTGTTAGCAGAGAGGAGGTCTTGGATCAGTTATTCCAGGGTCTTCGTGTGGGTGCATTGTCATCTAAGGTTGAATAGGCTACCATCGAGACGATATCTGATGCAGAATCCATCTTCGTCATCAACGTACTTGGTGGCTTGTTAAAACATCATATGGGAGTCTACAGTAAAGAGAATCGGTGCCGGAAATCAACCCTGCTTCACTCTGTTGATGATAGGGAAAGGATTTGAGAGGTCACTGTGGAATTTAATCTGGCCACGCTCACCTTTATGCAGCATGGTGACCATGTTGAGGAACTTTGGGGATAGCTGAACCATTCCATGGTTTGCCACCTTTTCTTTTCTGCTCACAGTGTTGGATGCTTTGGTTAGGTCGACGAACGTGACTTACAGTCCTTTGTTTTGCTTCTGGGACTTCTCTTGTGGTTGCCTGAGAAGAAACACTATGTCTGTGACGTTCTTGTTGGCTCTGAAGCCACACTGGTTCATTTGGAGGTGATCTTCAGTGATGGTGGGGACCAGTCTGTTCAGCAATATCCTGGAAAGGACTGTTCCTGCAATGGAGAGCAGAGTAACACCCTGGTAGTTGGATCAGTCTGACGTTTCCTCTTTGTTCTTGTACATTTTGATGGTGACTGCATCTTGTGGTAGTTTGCCCAGTTTTCAGCAACAGACGAAGAATTCATGCGGCTGAAACGCACAGCAGAACTTAAATACTAGTGCATCAGGTAACTAGCTTTAAATACAGTTTCACAGGATAAACTTCAAACATGGTCTACACCCTAGCCTGCGTCCTCTGCGATACACTGTATGGGTGTGTGAGATACAGAACCCCCGAATAAACGCATCAAAGATCAATGGGATGATATTCTTACCAAGATAGATAACCTATCTCTAAGCAACGGTAGGCACCCTGATATTTCACACTTCAGAGTTGCAGCTCTTTGACACAATGGCCGTGGGGATCGTCTGTATTGAAAATTCATGGAAAGTCACGTCATCTCCAGCCTAGGCATCTCGTGGCATGAACATCAGGGGGTGGCACTCTATTCCAGCCATCCCCACCTCCACCTTCCCACTTTTCCCTCACTTTTCTAGCCTTCGTCCCCCTCCTTCCTCTCTTGTCAGCTTTCCCATCCACTTCTTTTTTTCACCCATTCCAGATGCCATCTCCTCGTTCACTCCCCTCTTGTTCCCCCACACCCCGACTGACTGTTACTTGATTGAGGTGCGACCATCTAATGTGTGAGCTGTATTCATTAACCGCCTGCCATCAGCACTGCCTGCAAACTCGCATCTCAAGTCACACGAAGAAAAGACTATTACTCCACTCGTTGTATTCTCTTCTCCATTGGTACGTGCATTCTTAAACAATGTTCCCTCTCAGTTCTACCAGTAGAAGCTGTCAGCATCTCCTCATTATTACATAGCGGCTGTGTGGCTCGGTTCACTTCATACACCGGAAAGACTTCTGTTTATTCCCCCTCCCTCACCCTTCACCACCCCCTCCCCTCGCCGGGATTTTTTTCCGGCATGATTTTGTCCCACACAAGCGGACATTTACAAAATTTTCTTTTTTCTGGGTGCCCTTCCTCTCTTGCAAGCACCGTTTTCATAACAGAGGGCAATCTGCCCCCTCCCCCCAAAGAGCATGATTGTCGTCATTTATGTAAACTAAACACACACACACACACACACACACACACACACACACACACACATACTCACGCGCGCGCGCGCTCAACCACACATTAATGTAAACTAACACACACATTTATGTAAGACTAACACACACACACACACACACACACACACACACACACACACACGCACGCACGCACGCACACACACACACGCGCGCGCGCGCGCGCGCGCGCGCACACACACACACACACACACACACACACACACACACACACACACACACACGCACACACACACACACACACACAAATTCCGAGGTTATTTCTTTCACAAAAGAAACAGATGGACTATTCTATTTCACAGAATGTTCGCCACTGTCTCCTGAATGCTCGTCATTGCTTCCTGAATTTTCGTCCCTGTTGCACCAAACGTTTGTCACTTCTGCACCAGACGTATGTCACTGTTGCACCAAAGTTTGTGACTGTTACACCAAAGTATGTGACTATTGCACTAACGGTTTGTCTGTTGCACAAAAAAAATTGTCACTGTTGCACGAAACATTTTTCACTAATGTACGAAACGTTCGTCACTGTTGCATCCGATTTTGTCACTTTGCACCAAAAGTTTGCGACTGTTGCACCAAGCATTTGTCACTGTTGCAACAAATGGTTGCGGCTATTGCATCAAATGTTTGTCACTGTTGCACCAAACATTTGTCACTGTTCCACCAAATGGTTGCCACTGTTGCATCCAGTATTCGTTCTCGTCCCACAATGCCCACATGCTGCACCGTCCTGGCTTTCAGAGGGGCAGGACAACGTCCAGGAGCCACATCCCAGCAGTCTGCATCGATAAGGACGACAACGCCCAGCGTCGGGAGGGAGGAAGGGGATGGTAGGAGGGGGGGGGGGGGGGGGGGCAGTGTTCCCGCCGAAACTCACTGTAACAGCAACAGCAGCAACTCTGTCGCCCCTGCTTCAGCAGTGACAAGACGGAAGGCCGGGTACTGCGACAAGGGTTTGTGGGTCTGACCCGTGTCCAAACTGGGCGAGTGTAAACGGGCAGGGATTAGACCTTGAACCCTTGGAGTCCACACACACACACACACACACACACACACACACACACACACACACACACACACAAAGAGACACACACGCGCGCGCGCGCGCGCTCGCACGCACACACACACACACACACACACACACACACACACACACACACACACACACACACACACACACACACACACGCACACACACATACATACAACACACACACACACACACACACACACACACACACACACACACCACACTACTTTTTTTCCAATTGAGGTGTGTAACCATGATCACTTTTCACTAGGTTGTGCATGCACACAGTAGGATCTATGAGTCAATTAAAAGAAATCTACGTTGTATATGACAGAGGGCTGTATGTCATGACATGGAACAGATGGGCAATGACGTTGTATATGACGTAAGGCTACAAATCATGACGTTGAACAGCTGGGCAATGACGTTGAATATGACAGAGGGCTGCAAGTCATGACAAGGAACACCTGGGAAATGAGGTTGTATATGACAGAGGGGCTGCAAGTCATGACGTTGAACAGCTGGGCAATGACGTTGTGTATGACAGAGGGGCTGCAAGTCATGACGTTTGAACAGCTGGGCAATGACGTTGTGTATGACAGAGGGCTGCAAGTCATGACGTTGAACACCTGGGAAATGAGGTGCATGGAATCGGGGTTTATGGGTTGTGTGGATGACACAAGAGTGCACGCAGAAGACTGTATACTTGTACCCCACACAGGTTCTCCAAAAGAAATGATTATGAACGAACTCACCATGCCATATGAAGTAGAATGGAGCAAGCGCTCGAGCGTATGAGTGTCCGAGCGTGTAGATGTGTGTGTGTGTGTGTGTGTGTGTGTGTGTGTGTGTGTGTGTGTGTGTGTGTGTGCGTGTGTGTGTGTGTGTGTGTGTGTGTGTGTGTGTGTGTGTGTGTGTGTGTGTGTGTGTGTGTGTGTGTTTACCCGCCGTGTTTTCTGTTTACTTACTCTTTTGCTTGAAAACTTCGGCATCCAAATTGAGGGTTGTTCGTTGACATAATTATGTTCTACATCTCACGGCTTTCTCTGGAACTATCAGAATCTTTCTGGGCATATCATCCTGTTCTTTCTTTCGACGAGTTCGTGATGAGATATTATACCTTGAACATTATCACTTTAATCATTGCCATCTTTATACCCATCCTCACAGGTAACATAATAAACATTAATCCTTTTTTTTTTCAGCTGGAATTTTGCCCCAGTCACATATAGATTTCACTTCAAGCAACGGTGTTTTTTGTGCGTGTTGTGAAATGTTATCTGGACAGAGCAAAAAACAATTGTAGTCAGCTGTGTCCAGTTATAGGGTGCATAAGGTAAGGTAAGTTTCGTCCGAGAATTGATTGCACCTCTTCTTCCTCTTTTGGTCACAACTCCTAGCGCATTTACTGTCTTTGCATTTTTTTGTCTCTTCGCGTGTATGTATGCGCGCGATGAAGTTATCCCTGAAAGGAGAAACAAATCGCTACAAGGGGAAACAAATTACTTCTCAGATTTGTTACAATCGGACAGTTGAATTTATCTCCCTTCATTCAGGCGTCTTCGATTTTTTTTTTTTTTTTCATCTTTTGTTTACGTATCTCTATTTCTTCGGGGCAAGAAGCTACACTGGGTTTCTCCCCATCCAAATCATAGTCTTTATTTATCAAGTTCGTGAGATTAGACGAAAGGCATTGTTTACGTAAGTGAGTTCGTTAGCGTCATTTGTTTTGTTATTGAGGGGTTACACACACACACACACACACACACACACACACACACACACACACACACACACACACACACACACACATGCGCGCACACAGATGCTGGAGACAAGTGTGTGTGTGTGTGTGTGTGTGTGTGTGTGTGTGTGTGTGTGTGTGTGTGTGTGTGTGTGCGCGCGCGCGTATGCGTGGCTTGTTTCCCAGCAAACAAATTCTCTGCAAGGTGCGCTGCCTCTGTCCAAAGCCATTCAGGGTGCTCCGCTGCTGGTGGTGAAGAAAGCAGTGCGGTGCACGTGGCGCACGCCTATGCCGTCACACACCTGCTGCAGGTTCCTGTTGCTAAGACAAACGAGAAAGTGACATGGGTGTCATCCTCTGGCCGGCAGGGCAGCAGACGCTGGTTGTGAAGCTTAGAGAAAGACCCCCCAGCACAGGAGAAAGGTCTCTCCATTTTTCACAGGTGATGGCTCTGTCTGCTGAGGCTAGAGTGCGATCGTGGATCCCAATATGAAATTGCAGTCTGTCTAACTCTGTTGGTGCCAGTGTCTCATCAGTCAGGCACTCAGTCAGCTGACTCACTGTCCGGTCACCGACACACATGTTCTGGAACTGCCTGTTGGGAGATGAGCAGGGGGAGAGAGCCAGCCCCCTTGGTTTGCTCTGTCCTCGTTTGTGTTGAAGGTTTGGCAGAGGGCAGAGGAAATTGCGGAGATGTTGATATAGTCTTCAGCACAGTTGTTGTTGTTGTGTGTGTGTGTGTGTGTGTGTGTGTGTTGACTGAAATTTTTCAATGTACAGTGCAATCCCTTGGGAACACATTCTCTCATATATCAGTGATATAGTGGATATGTACGTAGGGGCATCAATTGTTTTACACACACAAATGTTATCTGAGTGAGGTCTAATGTATTTGCATTTGTAAAAAAAAATGCAACAGCAGAATGGTGCAGACTCCTTTGGGGATGGATATTGAGAACTATATATACGTGTACATGTGGAGATTTTACCGTCGGGGATCACACGTTATTCCTTAACACGTCATGCTCTGAAAGGCAATCAGCTCATAGTGCGAGTCACTTCCCTTTGTCTACAAATGTGCCAAGTACAGACTGGGAAAAAAAGCAAAAAAAAACTTTTAGTCTTCGTAGAACCACCATTTTCATCTTCATTCTGTTAAATGATCCGGTGGTAGAATCTTGAAACGGTGTTCTTGTTTGACCATCCTCATGCTTGAAGGATGCGTTCTATTGGCACACACCTCTGCTTACGGTGCAGAAGTACTAGTAGCCAGAGTGCTGTGAGCTGTGTACTTCAATATGTCTATTCCTGCCATAAGCAGCAAATCTTTCATCTAACGAGAAATGGCCTTATGCAACTGATAAAAAGCGCTTTCCCAGTTCGTAGGTGAGACGTTTCAAATATTCCAGAAGGTGGTGAGCAAGACACAGTCTCTTATTTTCCAAACGAGGTATGACCAAAGGCTTAAGTGAGTCCCTGGTTTGGTTTGTTTAAGAAGAGAGCTATATACAAGTACACATTTAGATTCATGATTTTTTACATCATCAACAGTAAGGCTATGTTCAGTCCTCCTCTCTGATCAGAGAGTAAAGCAAGAAGCAAGTGCTCTGAGTGTGTTTCAGAAAGCTGAGCTGTTCGGCATGTGGCCACCTGTGCTGTCATGTCAATGACTGTGTCAACATTCCATGTGTCAGTACTTTGGGAGTGATGGTCTATTGTTGAACACTCCTTTGACAATTTTACAGACTAGATGATGTTGATGTATTGTTTCTGTGTTATTAGGACTAGGGTATGCTGAAACAACACCTCCACCTAGCTTACCTGTACTATAACTGGCGCCTGCAGCATACAGTTCTGCCCCAAAAAATGTCACATGCACTTGGGTACAAGTAGTGATTTTATTTCTGCTAACAAATTTCTGCCATTTTTGAATGTAGATGCTGTAGGACTGATAGGTGCTGGGTACGCATGAATCCATAATTAGAGCATCCGAATTTTTGTATGTACCAGAAGTTAAGAAATTTTTGCTGGGATCTTGCAGACGAACAGGTTTTGCCTAGTTTCTGAATGAGAGGATGAACTGCTCTATGATCGCTTGCTAGGTGAAGAAGACGGCGTCTGCCGTGAGTTCTACTTGAGGACAGCAGAGAATATGTTGAAGAACAGCGAACCACTGTTGTGTCCTCCAGCTGAGTACAACAATTATCCCCTCTGCATGGTCTCTTTGGATCTTCTGCAGCACCCGTCCTATTATGCTGAAAGGTGGAAATTCATACCACTGTAAATGCTTCCAGAGATGGAAAAAGTGTCAATTGCTTCAGCTTCTGGATCCGGCCTGTAGGATATGTATCGCCGCATTTGAAAGTTAAATCCGGAAGAAAAGAGGTGAGTATCTGGAGACGCCCTGAGCTGTTGGAAGGCAGACTGCACAGCTTGCTCATCGAGTTTCCACTCTTCATCAGTGTTCTAACGTCCGGACTCCTTGTCAGCTGTGCTGTTCTGCTTCCCTGGATGTGAGCTGCACTGATCCAGATATTGTTTGAAATGCACCATGACCACGTTGTAAATGTAATAACTGCGCCATAAAAATTGATACCAATGGAGTATACCGCAGGAATGTTATCGTGCAGTATGTGTCTGATTATGAGGGGTATGTCGTTGTTCTATACCTGTGTGGGGGAAAGTGTATCTGGGAAGAATTGAAAGCACCAGTTACAAGTGCCCTCATGATCAGTGAGCAGCAGGCATATCAGCCTCATTACTGTTCTGGTAACTGGCACTTAAAACCCGACATACGGAAAACAAGGTCGATGCAACCAAACTGTCTCACATGTCTGCATTGACTATTTCTCTCCAGCCTCTGTCTTTGTCACCTCATGTCTTCAGATGGCGTTTTGTTACAACGAACTTGTTCATTCCTACCTCAAAATACATTTCGTCATTTTTTTCTGTGAATGATCAATCCCACCTTCTGTCTGAAGGTTTGTTTGCTCTGCTCAGTAGGGCATTACTCTAAATTTGAAGGCCACCTGCATTGCAATCAGAAGCCAGAGTGTGAGGATGGACGTGATGAAACAGGTCACTGTCCCTTCAGCAGTCCTGAATGCCAGGGTCTGGTGGCTTCACGTCATAAGTGTTTTAAGCTGGTCACCGTGGAGCGACCCATACCTTTGGCATTATTGTCTTATCATTGCCAGGGAATTGGGGGCGCGCTGGCTTCAATAAACTCGAAAAAAGAAAAGAGGGACTCTACGCATATTCTGAATAAATTCTCACTTTGTCTCTGGGTTTAGGTTACACCTCAGGATGGAAAGATTTAGGATGTGGTCTGACAACACGTTGGTCTACCACATGAATCACTTGAGAGAAACGGTGCCGTATATTTCTGCTTGAACTGTAAAATCACTTGAGTGTGATACGTTGTGTTTTTGTCAGTCGTCTAAAAGTATTCATGAAGTAATTTCTTCCAATGCTCTGTGTGAAATTAAACTGCAGTCCGTCCGACCCTCAGGAGTTGCACTGGCTCTCTTCCACTCCTTTCAACTCAACAAAACAAACAGAGGTAATTTGTTTGTCAAAACAATCAGATTTCACATACGTTTTTGTCTTGTCATCACGACAGCGTTTGTGGGGAATCCAGATATTCTCTCTTTTTGCAAATATTTTAATGTGACTGAAGATCTTATTGTTGATACTAATCTTAATTCGGAAACAGCGTTAGCCAGCTACGCCATGTTTAAATGTGATGGAGACATCATCTCAATACAATACACACTGGTGTGTGATTTCTATCAGGACTGTGCAGACAACAGTGATGAGTTATTTTGTAGCCATGTAAGGCATGATGGATTTACGTGCTTCAATAGCCAGCATGTATTAACAAGCCAACTATGTAACGAGTACTCAGACTGTGTGGACGATTCCGACGAGATGAACTGTCCAGGGGACGAGATGACTCTAGGTCACTACTACGTTCAGGTCAATGATGACTGCAAAACTCGTCGTCTTTACATTACTCTGGACGGCACTGGATATTTTACCTATCATGCCATGGACACTGACTATTTTTGTCCTAGCAGCCATTACCAATGCACAACTGGTTCACTACTCTGTCTTTCTGTCTATACTCGATGTAACGGATTTTCTGATTGTGTTTATGGAGAGGATGAACAAAATTGTGAAACACCAACTTGTGCTGGCGTCTACCAGTGTTGGACTTCTAAAGTCTGTGTGCATGAAGATCATCTTTGTGACGGCTGGGGTCAGTGTCCTCAGCGAGATGATGAACTTCTGTGTGATTTTACCTGTCCTGAAAATTGTCTGTTTCAAGGTTATTCCTTCTTGTGTAGTAATGTTTTTTCCTGTTGGACTCTTTCCACAGCTTCGGTATGTGGATGCTACAGGCTCCGGAATGTTGTTGAGTGAGTTCATCAGCAATTCATATCTTGTTTTTTCTTAACTGATCACGTTGTTCGCTTGCTAACATCTCAGATATTAATTTTCCTAACCTTCTAACCATTGATCTCTCCGAAAAAATCGCATACAGGCTTTGAATATAACAGATGTACTTACTTTCCAAAGCTTAGAGAATATACTGCTAAGAGACAACCCTTTGAGTCAAATAAGCAATCGCTTTTTGAAGAGAATCCATTATGAATTGAGACAGGTGGACTTTTCACAAAAAAACATTGAAGCAGTAAATGGTATATTATATTCATATATGCCTCGTTTAAACGTATCTGAATATGTCTTTTTCAGCCGTTGAAATTATTGGATCTATGGGATTCAAAAATGTCCCACAGCTGACTGAACTGGATATAAGAGGGATCCCGTGATAAACTTTCCTTTCGACTTGTGGTCAAGATCAAAGTACTTAAACAGAATATTTTCATCAAACTACAGACTATGCTGTGGACACCTGCTTCCTGTCCACTCCAGTCAATCAACATGTGTGACCCCCCAGACCGCACTCCCTTCATGTACAACACTTGTGCCAAATGAACTGTACAGTATTTTCTTCTGGTTGTGTAGCACAGTTGCCATTCTGGGAAACTTGCTTTGCTTTGTCATTGCTCCTGTAACCAAGAGCGTGTTAAGAAGCAGCTTTTTGATGTCGATGACTCATCTCCAGTTTTTCTAATATTGGTATGGGAATTCATGTCGGCATTAGTGTAGCAGCAGACAAGGTGTTTCAAGAAAAATAAATCCAAAATGAGGCGGCATGGACAAACAGTGTGGTTTTGCAAAATGGCTGGTTTTCTTTCCTTTCTGTACAGTGAAGTGTCGATTTGGATCATTTGGTTCGTCGTTGTGGATCACGTGTTGGCCCTTTAGTTACTGAAACGTTCGCGGAAAGACAGTATGAAAATTTTCATCCATAGTTTGTACATTAATCTGGATCCTTGGAACCTTGTTGGCAACGGTACCCTTTCTTCCAGGACTGTCGCACTGGGGACTTCGTGGTCAGTCTTGTCTCTGTCGTATGGCTTTATTCATCATATTCGCTCCAACCAAGGATTACGGTGGTTTCCAGTTTGTGTAGTGATGAACTTTACCTTGTGTTCAATGATTGTGGGCGAGTCAAGTTCTCATCTCCAAAGTAACGCCAAAGTACAGAATACAACTTGATCCAGCAAAGAGACCGTGCCATGCATCAGTTCAGCTGATAGGAAAAATAGTAGTATCGAATGTTGTTTGCTGGTTTTCATTCGGACCAGTTACAGTAATGGCTTGAAATGGTGCGTCTCCATTTACCCAGATTCATGGTGCACTGGCTGTGTTCTTGTTACCTCTCAACTCTGCTCTCAATCCAGTTCTCTACTTGTGGAGTGTGGCCAGAGAACGACAGGGTCAAGCGACAGAAAGGAAACTGTTACACTTGTTGAGATCGCGACTTGTTTAGCCAGGAGACAGAAAAAAAAATGTGTAGCGAATGAGTAAATACTGTCTACTAGATACCTTTGTATTTCCCCTAAACTCTCTCTCTCTCTCTCTCTCTCTCTCTCTCTCTCTCTCTCTGTGTGTGTGTGTGTGTGTGTGTGTGTGTGTGTGTGTGTGTGTGTGTGTGTGCGCGTGTGTGTGATAGATAGATAGATAGATAGAGAGAGAGAGAGAGAGAGAGAGAGAGAGAGAGAGAGAGAGAGAGAGAGAGAGAGAGAGAGAGAGAGTATACGCCTACATGTGGATCTGCTCGCTTCGTGAAGTGAGCAAGATAGTTTGCATATTTGCAAGATAGTTTGCATATTTCAAAGGTGGAAGCTATATTTGACATATGCCAAATTGAGCCACCCATCGGCAGCTCATGATTTACAGGGCTAAGCAGATGGCTCGACATCGTCTAGAAGGATATCGTAATTCCAACATACTATAAAATTAGTGGTAAATATTCAATTGTCAGAGTTTGTTTAAGTACTTTCAAGACTAATGTGTATCATAATCAAAATGCTGTAGCTTTTGTATTGCATGGACATGTCAGCTTATTTTGTGGACTTTCATGACAATGAAGTGAAAGTTGAAAGTGTGTGTGTGTGTGTGTGTGTGTGTGTGTGTGTGTGTGTGTGTGTGCGTGCGTGCGTGCGTGTGTGTGTGTGTGTGTGTGTGTGCGTGCGTGCGTGTGTGAGAGTATGTGCATATATGCGTGCGTGCATGCGTGCGTGTGTACGAGTGTGCATGCGTGCGTGACTACGGTGGGGAGCGTGCCTGCCAGCTTGTGTGTGTGTGTGTGTGTGTGTGTGTGTGTGTGTGTGTGTGTGTGTGTGTGTGTGAGTGAGTGAGTGCGCGCGCTAGTGCATGTGCATTTGTGTGTGTGTTTGTGTGTGTGTGTGTGTGTGTGTGTGTGTGTGTGTGTAGTTCACACAATCCACTCACTCTTCTCACAAGGTGCTCAACAGGTATATACACATGAATTCAGCAATCCCTCCTTCCTTTACTATTTACAAGTAGATTCAAGACATAAACAATACAAAAAAATCAGCCAAACAACACTACACAACAATTTCACATTTACTCAAAACTCTTTCACCATATATGCTGTAATTGTTTTGCAGCGACGTGTCACACTCGACTGGTACATTGCAGCACTTCACCTCCATCACCACAGTTCACAACACACCCCATCCTGCAGTCACAGGGAGATACGTTCGGAAGTCCTTCCTCGCTCACAAAAAGCCAGGCCATTCCCAGGAACGAGCGCTCTGGAACTAGAACCCTAATGTGAGATACAAAGTCCCTTAAAGCCTGTCTCCAACAATTTAACAATTTAACTCTGAGTTTGATTTTAAATAGTTTGCTGAAAGATCTTTATAAAAGCAAGATGGAAGTCATCTCTGTTCAAATGCAGTTAACAATTTACAAAGTCAATTAACTTTATAAACCTAAACAGGTTTATGAACATTTTCAACGTTTCTATACATTTTAGGAAAGAACACAATATGTAGACTAAATACAATGAAAGAGAATATAATTATAATTTCACCAGGCAGTGGAGACTGGAAGATTTAAGAGTATATTTTCATTCTTTAAATTTGCTCTAAAGTCCCCTGTCTCATTTCATTTCCAATTAATATACAATGAACATCAAAGCAAAACTTTGGAGCAAATTTAAAGAATGAAAATATGCTCTTAAATCTTCCAGTCTCCAGTGCCTGGTGAAGTTATAAGCGAATTTAACACTTACTTTTCAGACCCGTAGACACCTAGTCTACACTAGCACTTGGTGCTGCATTTACAAATTAAACTCGGGGGGAATGAGACTTTCCCTGACCTGAAATCACCTAATAGCCGGCTACCAAGCCAGGCTAACTAACAAAGCCCATCCACTCTCCAGGCTGTCTTCTTGCAGTCTGACAAGAAAAGAGACAGTCACACACATTGCGTGCTCTGAACAGCACTCACTTTGAAAACGATTGTCTCTGATCACACCACAGGTGTAAGCGTGAATTTTCTGTCCCATGACTGAACGTACCTGGATAATTTCTTTTAATATCTCCAGAGCGCTCTTCCTGACAACTCCCCACCGGGGAAACAACTTTGTCCATCAAAGTTTTAGGAGACAAATTACCATAACTCTGTACCAAAAATAATTACTTACAAGAAAATACACACTGACATTGTCAAATTCATGAAATCCAGTCTTCTACAATCATCCAAGTACATAAGAAAAACCAAACATTTTTGCCCTAGTGCTTGCTCTGTACAAGCAACACCAATGTCTGTATCCACACACAGTTTCACTACATGTCAGAGCAACATTTCAAAATATCAATGCTCCATCAACATCCTTCACACCTATCATGGTGCAGAATATACATTGAAACAATGCAGTCCAAATCCAAATTACCAGGGTGAAACTTCATTCAAGTACATTTACAGTGTCAGCATACATCACATACATGCACATACACACAAAGAATGAAATATAAACCCTGAATTTATAATTCACACATCCATCTCACCAGAAGTTGAAAAGACAGCAAAAGTTCATGATATACATCACAATTCACGATCGAGCTAATAAATCTGCAAAAACATTACATTTTCCAGAAACAGGCAACACCTCAAAACTGTACTCTTCAATTGCCAATGACCACCTAAACATTTTACTGTTTTTTTGTGTTTTTGATGCCTTCAAAAAGGTCAACGGCCTGTGGCCAGTCTGCAAGATGAATGACTTGCCTAACAGGTAACGTCTGAACTTGGAGAGCGCCCACACAATGGCCAAGCATTCTCTTTCCACAGTAGAGTACCTTGTCTGAGCGTCTGTGAACTTTTTCCTTGCAAACATCACTGGATGTAGCAAACCCTCATTCTCCTGCATGAGAGCAGCTCCCACACCTGTAGAGCTTGCATCCATTCTCACAAGAAAATCCTTATCCAAGTCTGGAAGAGTCAACACTGGGAATGATGACAGCAGACTTTGTACCGTTTGCAGGGCGATCTGACAGTCCTGAGACCATGAAATTGACTGTTTACCATTCTCTTTGGTTAGATCAGTGAGAGGAGCTGTGACAGATGCAAAGTTAGGTATGTAGCGCCTGTAGTAGCTTAACAAACCTAACAGAGAACGCACCCGTCTCTTGGTCTTAGGGACCTGAATACACAAAATCTTGTCAACCTTTTTCTGTTCAGGTTGTAAACAGCCAATCGACAAGGAATGTCCCCAAAATTCCAACTGTTGGAATCAGCAAACAGTTTGCTTGGTCAGGCAGTCAACATAAAATCAGTTAGTTTCTGTAACACCCTGCAAGGAACACAACAATGCACACCAGTCTTCTTGCACAATTTAAAGTATCATCTACCAAAACTGATCGCAGCATTTCATACCAACACAGTCGTCGCATCATGTGAGCGAAAGTATCTGGTGCATTTTCAAGCCAAAAGGCATCCTCATCCACTGAAATAAACCCATAGGTGTCTGAAAAGCTGTCTTGCGTTTGTCACTGGGATCAATCGGAATCTGCCAATATCCCTTTGTTAAGTCTATTTTGACAAAGTATTTGGCTTTTGACAACTGACAAAACAATTCCTCAATATCAGAGATGGGTTCACAGTCAAAAACAGTGATTTTGTTCAGCGCTCTGTAATCTACACAAAACCACACAGAACCATCTGGTTTAGAGATGAGCACAACAGGGGCACAGTATGCAGAATTAGATGGCTCAATCACACCCATGTTCAACATTGTTTTCACTTCATTCTCAACGACCTGTCGTGTGAAAAGAGGAGTGGGTAAGGTTTAACCCTGACTGGTATGTCACTGGTCAAGACAATGCGATGTGGGTCAACAGCTGTTGCGTTTCCAGGCTTGTCAGTAAGAATGTCAGAAAAGTCTGAAAAAAAAAAACAGCCTCCAGGTCACGTATTTTGTCTTCTGTCAATGACTGGTCAATGTGAACGTCCCTGCAAGTCTAATTTTTCACTGAGGGAATGGTCGGTAGAGTTGCATCATTGTCTGTTGGTTCCTGAAACACACCCCACTGATGCAGCATGCACCACGCTCTCACCAGCACTCTGGTTCGTCTGGTTGGATACACAGTCAGATATTTCACAGGTAAGGTGTCCTTTAAATCATCAAAAGAACAAAACATTGTCACAATTGTGTTCATTCGCCTGCACATTGGAATTGACAGTAATGCACACATTTGCCTGCCTAACGTGATATCACTTCAACATGTTTATGTGAGAAACTTTCCCATCACCATTCATGTCCATTTTGTAATCCACAGGACCTGTTTTTTTTCCAGCACTTTGTATGGTCCTTTCCATTTGACCTGAAGTTTACTGCCTTTATCAGATAGCAACACCAGAACCTGGTCTCCAGGAGCTAAAGTGCGAACCTTTGCCTTTTTGACAGTGTATATATTTTATGCTTTTGGGCAGACAACTTCACCTGTTCCTGAGCCAGAGTGCATGCGTCAACAATCCTCTTATGAGGTCAAACACATAATCAAACAAAAGTTTGTCATCTTCAGACTGACTGGTTCCTGACCAGTCTGAGCGAGGATCTGCATTGGTCCTCGGGGAGAGCGACCGAACAACAATTCAAAGGGGGGAAAAGCCTGTACTTGCATTCAGCAGTTCACAGTAGGCAAACAAGAGTACGGGAATATATCTATCCCAGTCTTTGGGACAATCAAATGCTACCTTGTGTAACATTGCCTTAAGGGTACCATTAAGTCTTTCCACCAGTCCATTAGACTGGGGGTGGTAGGGTGAGGTGGTAAAGGGACAACACCCCAACAAACAGTAGACCTCAGTCATGAGTTTTGACACAAACTGGGTGCTGCAATCCGAGAGGATTTCCGCAGGACAACTCATCCTACAAAACACTCCCCACAAAGCTTCTGCCACTGTCACTGTGTCTATCTGTTTTTGAGGGATGGCTTCTGGATTTCATGTGTGGCTACATCAACAATAGTCAACACCCACTGGTGTCCTGATGAGGATGCTGGTTTAAGGGGAACAACCAGATCAATTGCAATCCTCTTAAACGGTTCTGTAATGATTGGCATGTTCTGCAAGGGTGCACATGGCACTCTTCCCCTGGGTACAGTTTTTTGGCAAGCATCACATGATTCACAGTACCTCTGTACATCTTTCCTTACATATGGCCACAAAAATGAAGTCAATACACGCGCTAATGTACGTCTCACTCCAAAATGTCCAGACATGACAGCATCATGAGCTGTCTTCTACACACATGTTTTCAAACTTTCTGGTACAACAACCTGCATGACATGTTCCACATCATCTATAAAAAACGATACAAACTATCATCTTTCACAACATAATGTGTTTTGTTTTGTCTGTATTTGCACTTGTGGCATTTTGAAACAAAGAAGCAAGTTTTGTGTCAGACTTTTGTAGCCGTTTGAGTTTTTCTGGTGTCTCATTCAAACCAGACATGTCAGGTGCGTTTAAAAGGCTCAGCTGGCCTGCCAGAGTCTCTTTGCTCTGCCCTGGTAGTCACCAAAGCATGAGTGTCACAAACAAAATGAACCACCCTGTCCACCACAAGCAGTTTTTACACCAAGCTAGTTACCAAGAATGAGATCAGTGACCAGGTCTTCAATGACACAAGCTATCAAAGAGCTTGTAAAGTAGGGGGTAGCAACATTTATCTCAGCCAAGGGGAATGACTCAATCTTCCCACCAAAGGAGCGACAATTCTGTCTCTCACCAGTGTACTGATTAGCCTGTACAAAAGACTTCCTAACACCTGCTGTTGTACCGCCTGTGTCTCTAAGCAAAGTGCCTGAAAATCCATTGATGGTACAGTCTTCAATGAGAAGACTGTTCTTTGTATCCTGTGATACCAGCACATGTTCAGATGTTTTGTCTGAGACTGTTTCAGACCCATTACCTTTCTGTACATAAGGGCAAGTGTCTCGTTTGTGAAAACGACAGCCACATGTCCAGCATTGTACATCATTGTTACCTGTGTGAGCACCACGAGTAGAAGTGCCTCCACAGTTACCAAAACCACGCCTGCTCATGTTACCAGGGTTTGTCTGTGGGTTGTGCTTGCTGATCCTGGGTTGGATTTGAAAATCCAGACTGGTTTGTGCCACGATAGGAACCTCGACCGTGCTGATATCTACGACTACGCTGATTGAGTTGAAAATTGTCTTGGTTTGGTGCAACTAACTGACATTCGTGTCATACACCTTGAACTCTGCTTTCCGAGCAAAAGTTTTTTCCTTGGGTGTGCACTTTTGTACTGGTCAGCAATTTGACATAGTTCTTCTGCAGTTTTGAAGGAACGTTCGTGAAGAAAAACTGCAAGGTCTTTGGAAACACTCTGCAAATTTGCAGAAAAAGGTCACGGAGATTGGCAAAATGTTGCGGAATTTTAGACAACTCTATCCATCTGTCTAATAAATGGTCAGTATGGTTGAAAAAAAAAGCTGCGAAAGATTTAGTCACGTCTGGTCGAACCAAGCGAAATTTCTCGCGAAAACCTTCCTTGGTGCATTGAAAGTTCTTTAAAAGCTCCGCTTTCAAATCCTCCCAGGTGATAGTTTGTTCAGCTGACAGTGAGTGATACAATGATAGAGCACCTTCACGAAAAAGAGAAGCAACATAGAGCACCCATCTGTCTTTTGGCCAGTTACATGTGGCAGCATGCGTTTCAAATCGAAACAAGAAAGAATCAATATCATCTCTTGGCTCATCAAAAGCAGGTAGTTCAGGGATGTATGGGGATTTATGGGGAGGGGCCATGGGTCATTCACCTTCATTTTCTGTGTGTCCATGAGCACCATGCTCCAGTTTTTTTCAACTCCAGTTCATGTTTTCTGATTCTATCCAGTCTCTTCAAGCTGTATTATTTTCTGTTTTTCTTCTTTTTCGAGCTGTCTTGTTTTCTCTTTTTCCTCCTTGTCCATTTCCAGTCTCTTAATGTCCAACTGCCACTGGTGTTCTCTCTCCTGTTCTCTTTTTTTCATCCGAGTCTCTTTTTCCTGTTCCCCTTCTTTTCATCTCAGTGCTCTTTCTTCACACTGGGATACATACTCTGTTAATTTATCATCAGCATAACCCAGTTGTTTTTCCCTGAGCTACAAAGCAATCAAAGTCCTCCATTTTGCCTATCACGAAACACAATCCCCCCCAAAAAAAAATCTTTGAGAATGAACAGAAGATTCTTAGATCTCATTCTATAATGCAAACATTATAACTGTTCTTGTGAAAGGTATGTAAAACAAACACAACCGCCTTTAATTACGTACGCAAGAGAAAAAAGAAATATGAAAATGTAAAGTAATCATTTTCACAGTCACACACTATAAAACCTCCCATACCCAAATGTTCTAAGTTAGAAAGAAGACAAGTCAAAACATCGGAAATTTTACATGAAGTATTTTTAGAACTTAAATACCAGAGGAAGGGACTATTTGGCAATTTTACTGTTTTCTATTAATGATATGGCAAGATTTTGAAATGTACCCCAAATTTAATAAAGGTCTACTGTAAGGGGAAATATTTTTTATTTTAATTGAATGAGAACTACTTCATACTCCAAAGAGCAATAGCAACACAAGTAAACTTATACAGAAAGTAAACCACAATAAAAATTTATAAAAGGAGGGAACACCTTAATACAGTGTTAAAATGAAAAAAAAACTCACAACATGCACTCAACAACAATCACTCTTTTAAATTTGAAAATATGGCTGGTTCAAAAGGATATCTTTTCACACTCCTTGACTATACAGATAATGAATGGGGGGGGGGAATGGAAATCTTCAATGCATTCTTATATACCCAAAGGTGAAAACGGAAATCTTCAACTTTCAAGAAAACCTATGTTTTTGAAATCAAGATTAACAACAAATTTACATCACACACAAAAAAGGTTCAGTCGGGGTCACCACTGTCAAGTTAACACAGTCCACTCACTCTTCTCACAAGGTGCTCAACAAATACATACACATGAATTCAGCAATCCTCCTTCCTTTACTATTTACAAATAGACTCAAAGACAAAGCAATAAAAAAAATCAGCCAAACAACACTACATAACACTTTCACATTTACTCAAAACTCTTTTTTACCCTATACACTGTACTTGTTTTGCAGCGACGTGTCACACTCGACTGGTACATTGCAGCACTCCACCTCCATCACCACAGTTCACAACACACCCCATCCTGCAATCACAGGGAGATACATTCAGAAATCCTTCCTTGCTCACAAAAGCCAGGCCATTCCCAGGAACGAGCGCTCTGGAACGAGAACCCGAATGTAAGATACAACGTACCTTTGAGCCTCTCTCCAACAATTTAACAATTAAACTCCGAGTTTACGATTTTAATATAGTTTGCTGAAAGATCTTTAGAAAAGCAAGATGAAAGTCATCTCTGTTCATATGCAGTTAACAATTTACAAAGACAATTAACTTTATAAACCTAAACAGGTTTATGAACATTTTCAACATTTACATACATTTTAGGAAAGAACACAATATGTAGACTAAATACAATGAACATCAAAGCAAACTTTAGAGCAAATTTAAAGAATGAAAATATACTCTTAAATCTTCCAGTCTCCAGTGCCTGGTGAAATTATAATAAGCGAATTTAACACTTACTTTTCAGACCTGTAGACACCTAGTCTACGCTAGCACTTGGTGCTGTATTTACAAATTAAACTCGGGGGGAATGAGGCTTTCCCTGACCTGAAATCACCTAATAGCTGGCTACCAAGCTAGGCTAACTAACAGAGCTCATCCACTCTCCAGGCTGTTTTTTTTTTTTTTGCAGTCTGACAAGAAAAGAGACAGTCACACAATTGCGTGCTCTGAACAGCACTCACTTTGAAAACGATTGTCTCTGATCACACCACAGGTGTAAGCGTGAATTTTCTGCCCCCATGACTAAACGTACCTGGATAATATAATATCTTTTAATATCTCCACAGCGCTCTTCCTGGCAGTGTGTGTGTGTGTGTGTGTGTGTGTGTGTGTGTGTGTGTGTGTGTGTGTGCGCGAGTGTGTGTGTGTGTGTGTGTGTGTGTGTGTGTGTGTGTGTGTGTGTGTTGTGTTGTGTTGTGTTGTGTTGTGTTGTGTTGTGTTGACACGGCTCATTAGTGTGTATCTTGCTTCTAAATTTTGCATCCACCTCATGTCTATATGTTGTGCATAGTGACTGAAAATGGGGGCTCTATGTAGGAACACCGTGGCTCGAAACTGGAAACCCTAGCGGACCAGCAAGTTCATATGTAGATTTAGTTGTTTTACTCATTAATGGGTAGCGTCTTTATGAAGGATCTTTCTTTATGTTGGTCCAAACAAAAACTCTCTCACTTTACTTCTGTTCAATTTTGTCCCTTGAGCAAGTTTGAAATCATTATTGTTTTTCGGCATGACTTTCACATTTTCCTCCCTATATTTCTTTTCGAAAATCCTTCTGTCTATACAGTTGCAAACATCTTTTGTTTCACTACAGTGAATTTTCAAAAACTTTCTAGGTTCATACGATACAAATATTTTCTAACCCATATCAGGAATTTTCAATGTTGACAACTGGCTTACTTTTTTTTTTCAGCAGTAAGTTTGATTATGCTGAACATGTTTCTATGTGTAATCATGCAATATACCCACATAAGACAAGTTTCATATTACATTGACTTTAGAACAGCACCTTGTCAGAATAGTGCTCAACCTAGCTATGTTGTTATCAGTCTTGCTGAATCGTCTTTACAGATATTACAAGTTAATTTGTTGTCTTCCACATAATCTACAGCTAGATCATTGTGTTGATTTGTAGAATTTAACATTCACTTAAACGTTTGCTCATGTGATTCAATTGTACATGTGAACAATGAAACTGGTGAATTCAATTGTTCCTGAACCGATCCAAACAGGAAACAGCCAAGATAAAAAGTACTGAACATCGTCTCTTTGCCTACTCAGAAAGCAAACAAAACGAAGAACCAAGCAAGCAAGCAAGCAGACAAACAAACAACATGACACACATCGTACCGGTATCAAAACAATAAAAGGTAAATTTTAACTGCTTAATGCAAGATGAACAAGATTTTAAAACCATTCATTTCTAGATGCTAATCGCACGCATTTCTGACATTTCAAATATATCATAATTCGACCCCTTTGTTGTCTAAAACGTTCCAAAAGAACGTCGAGTTAGATCCGACAATGAACACGTAAATGACATTTATCAACAGAGGTTTATTCAAGTTTGAATCTCTCACTGCCCATGATAGAGATCAAGGAGTCGAATAGTTCACCGCTATGACTAGTTCACACCTGTACGCAAAAAACAAACATACATTTTAACAGTAACCACAAACGTTCAATGAGATCACACGTCAAACACACTATTACTGACTGTATTCGGTTGAGCAACTTAGTCTCTCATAGATTACCCTTCATATCACACCATCACTGGACATACAGTTGAAACACTTGGCCTTTCTCTCCACTTGACTGCTTTATTTTTGTGTTGATTTTTGTTGCTTTATACCGTGCGAAAGTGTCAAAACGCTCTCTCTCTCTCTCTCTCGCTCTCTCTCTCTCTCTCTCTCTCTCTCTCTCTCTCTCTCACACACACACACCACACACACACACACACACACACACACACACACACACACACGGAGGCATTCACGCACTCACACACACACACACACACACACACACACACACACACACACTGTCTCTTTCTTTCTCTCTCTCTCACTCACTCACACACACCACACTCACACACACACACACACACGCACTCACACACACACACACACACACACACACACGCGCGCGCGCGCGTGCGCGCGCGCGCACGCGCACAGAGGCGTGTACAACAAGCCAGGAGAGAGAGAGAGAGAGAGAGAGCGGAGAGAGAGAGAGAGGAGAGAGAGAGAGAGAGAGAGAGAGAGAGAGAGAGAGAGAGAGAGTTGCACATGTCTCATGATTTATTATTGACTTGTTTTAGCGTTCCCTCTGATGCATTTGAAAACCTGTAATAATATTCACTTCCTTGAAGCATGTACATCACATGAACACTAAATAACATTATGATTTAATTACTTCTCAACACGCAAACATTAATTTATGAGAGGCACATGCCAAAAGGAACACATTACACACACACACACACACACACACACACACACACACACACACACACACACACACACACACAGA
The DNA here is from genome assembly GCA_016801955.1 of Conus betulinus. Taxonomy (NCBI): domain Eukaryota; kingdom Metazoa; phylum Mollusca; class Gastropoda; order Neogastropoda; family Conidae; genus Conus; species Conus betulinus. The sequence goes on along the minus strand of JADBJO010005385.1, from coordinate 70,523 downwards.
GAGAGAGAGAGAGAGAGAGAGAGAGAGAGAGAGAGAGAGAGAGAGAGAGAGAGGAGAGAGAGAGAGAGAGATAGAAAGAGAGAGAGAGAGCGGTAATATTGACCCCCAGTGACAAGTAGAATAATGAAACGATCACCATACTCAGCTAGCTCTACTGTTGTCCCTGTATAGTATAGGTCACATCTATGCTCCTGTCCGTTTGCGTACAGGCTACTCCTATTACACCCATTCTTATCTTTCAAAAGGTGAAGAAGCTTCATGGTGCCATTCCATGTCACGTAAAACTCACAGTGAAACATATTCTTTTAGACTGTTGGGACTTGCATGATATGAGACATAAGCATTTTACCACAGTCTCCACGAAAGCCTTGTTGAGAGACGTTCCCCTGATGTGATCTTTGAATTTCTGAAGGAATTGTTCATTTTTCATCTGATTTATGAGAAAAGATTTTTAAAAGTAAATTTCCGGTGTGTTTTAGTGGGTGTGCTTTAAATGATTGTGAGAATGATTTTTTTTAATGACTTGTGAGTTGACTTCAACGAGGTGACAGTCGTGATACGGCCCTTCGCGGTCGGTTGGGCGATAAGCAACATTATCTTGCCTTACCTGATGTTATTCTACCCTCGATTCTATACACACACACAATTCAGAAAGAGAGAGAGAGAGAGAGAGAGAGAGAGAGAGAGAGAGAGAGAGAGAGAGAGAGAGAGAGAGAGAGAGAGAGAGAGAGAGGCACTGACACTGGCACTGACACTGGCACGCACAATTTTATCACCATTAGCAAAATGCCCTGTTGGCAAGGGGGTATCATGAGTCATGTCTAGCTACAGCGGCCCATAACAGCGACTAAAAAAGAAACTTGCAAAAACGTCCTGCGTGATGTTACACGTACTCCTAGATATGTAACTGTTACAAAAAAAATCAACGAATCAAGCACTCACCAGTTCACACACGAACACACACGTGCACGCTTACACGCACACACACACACACACACACACACACACACACACATACACACACGCGCGCGCGCGCGCGCACACGCACGCACTCTCACACACACACACACACACACACACACACACACACACACACACACACACACACACACACACACACACACACACACACACACAGACACACACATGCCCGCGCGCGCGCACGCACATACACACATACACACACGCACGCGTGTAAGCAAGCACAAACGTGAGCGCGCGCACAAGCGCATTTACATACAGTATACCATTGACCTAGGCTATCAGGTTATGAACATAACTACTGAGCCAATGTCCCCTTTCAGGAAGTGATTATATCGTACTCATTTGTGATATGCTTTTTACGATATGTTCTCGCTTCTGTGACATACTTCGCAAATTCTGCAACAGTTTTTTTTCGTTTCCATTTGCAAAAATCGTTACTAAATCTCTTTTTTGAGCAACTGCTTCATTGGAAAGTGCACACCCTCTACGGATATTGGCGTATGCGGCACAAACACAAAATGTACTGTCTGTCTTTCTTTATTATTCGATTTCTCGAACCATTTTTAGCGTGCTTCGAGACCGAGCGTTCTGGTTCGAAATTTTTCTAAACTATTTTTATGCTATTTATGCGTTACGATTTTAAGAGATGATTCTGCTTCGAGACTGCTTTTAAATGAGAGAAACCAGTCGTGTTTATCATTTCCACCCATGCCAGCATACCAATTTTGTTTATAGAAGAAATTAAACGGTCCTTTAATTCGGAAATGAATTCTGCCTTATTACCGACTCCTTGTGACAACAAAACTATGCCCAAACCATTCTCTGTCAATATTTTCTGACCATAGGAGACCCAGTTAAATTTTCCACTTTCATGTTGCAGTATGAGCATTTCATACGCCTCACCGCAGAGTCTGTTTATTGGTAGGCTTGCTAATTTCATACATTTCATACAAGGATTTAATGCATCTAACGTAAGTGGTAATAAAGAGAGGGTATCGTCCATTTTCACCGTAAACCATTTTATTTTATGCGTTCAAGGGGCGCATGGATGATACGTTTTATCGCATATGTATGAACTTTTTCCAGTTCAAGATCATCCAACATGCCCCAAACTTCTTATGCATATATCAAAATAGGCTGTATCTGTGAATCGAATAATTTCCAAAATAGATTTTCATCATTGGAGTTCAATTTCTCCATAGTTCTCAAAAATATCCATGACACCTCTCTTTCCTTTTTTGCACATCTCAAGCCAGCACTTGCTCAAGCTTAATTTTGGTTTTTAAATCTTTTTCATTTCCTTCAACGTTCAACATAAATATGACAATTTTCAATCCATCATACAGTTATGAAGGCTTTTTTAACACACACACACACACACACACACACACACACACACACACACACAAAACACTTCTATACACATACAAATATACCAAACAAACATGAAAACAGACATTGAGGCAAGCAAGCTGCAGTGGATAAAAATAGTATATAAATAAGTAAATTAATAAATGAATAGAAAAATAAATACACAAATCGATAAATTAAAACATATACATAAAAACAGGAAGATTATATATAATAGAATGATAAAATAAACAAATGAAAACCAACCCTACAAGTTACACAAATTAGACTAGCAATTGACAAAATGAGACAAGGCAGTGAATTATCCAATTTTTTTAGGAGATACAAGAAATTATGTGGCATTTAAGATAAATTCTGAGTATTTCACGCTCCTCATTTCACACCCATGCACACGCACACATACATCGTTTCGTCACCCTTCCATGCCCTCTGTCAAATGAACATGCACTGTGGCAGCTACTGTAGAGGAGAAGTAGATTTTCATGAGATGAGGCCCCTTCTTCATCCAAGAAGGAGGATACCCCCAAACCGATTGACAAGCCTTATTATGAAGAATAAAAAAATGTTCACTGCAGATCCCCCCCCAGATCCCCCCCCCCCCCCCCCCTCCCCACTGCCGGTTGGTCTCTTACCCTTGTGCATACGAAAGCGAAAGTGCTCAAGGGCGGAAGACAGAGGAGAAAAAAGTGTCTGGGCCAAAGTTTAAGAAGTTTAATGCCTTTTTCAAAAAGGACGAAGCGATAGAATCGAACGTTTTCTCAAAATCAATGCTGAGAAACAAACCAGGAATACGCTCCTCCTCCGAATAGTGAATACATCATACATTGTTCTTATATTTTCACCTATATAGCGCCCTGCCATAAAGCCCTTCTGATATTCGTGAATAATTTTAGGTAAAACGCATTTTAAGCGATCGGCTATTGGGGTACAGGCAATTTTGTACGCTGTATTAAGAGAGGAATAGGTCTCCAGCTCTTTAAGTATTATTTTGGCTTCTCATCTTTTGGTATGCAAATAATAATGCCCTGTCTCTGTGTGGATGGCATAAATTGCTTATCAAATCCGTCAGACAGACAGACAGACAGACAGACAGATAGAGACAGATAGAGACAGAGAGAATTTTGCTAGATTAAAAGAAAAATGGCGAATTACGTTAATGTTGAACTACACTGTTCAGAAAGCTGTGCATAAAATATGATACGCAATGTCTTTTGGAGATGTCCAAAACTGTATGGACATTAAATAAAGTATCTATGTTATTCCACAAACAACTACCAGAATGCACAGAGCTAGATGTTAGATAATTGATCCCTGGTGGGAGTACTTAAATCCTCTTGACATTGCAAATCACATTCGTATCAAATTTATTTTTCAGAGTAGCAGGGCATAACTGCGACTTAACTTAACCATGAAAACTGCTTCATTATAGGGGAGTTTCCATTTTCTTGGCAACATGTCTACAAGTTTAAAATCAGGAGGATTCCTGTTGAAGATTTCATTTTTTGAATTTTACTGCCTGTCCATAATGACTGAATAGCGGTTTTATCATATTTTCACAGGCTGCATCTCATACTGCAGACGAGCATTTGAAAACAGATGGAATATAGGAAGTGAAAAAATAGCTCATGACAAAGCTGATCTCGAAAAGCTTTAGTTTTGAAAGGTGGTCAATCTTTTGAGACTGAAATTTACGGAGCATCGTGACTTGATATGACCATAACAATTATTGTTTACAGTAACACCAAGTTCTTTGCAAGGATCAAATTCTTCAACCCTCATATACAATGAAATAGAATTTTTCGAGGGATTTTGATGCTTTTATCTGGTGGTTATTATTTTAGATGTGTTCTGTTTTGTTTGTTTGTTTGTTACTAAGGGGGGGGGGGGGGGGGTGGAGGATAAAGACATGTGTGATTGGAATCAGACCATTTGATTATTTTGTTCATAGTTTTAATGAAATGTCAGATAATTTACGTAACTTAAGGTTTTAAGAAGATTGTAATCAGGAATATGAAATATTTACAAATGTTTTGAGAACACTTGTAATTTTGTCATAGTTTATATTAGTAAAGCATTGAATGTCTATTTCAATCAATGCCATTTGGCAAGAATTGTTGTGCCTAAAGCCCAACTGTCTTTGATGAAATAGATTAAAAGAAATAAAGTGACCAAGAGTACGTTTGCTTATATTATTTGCAATGGTTTAGAAAATACAGGCGGAGTAGAATTGCGTCTGTACAGTTAAAAGATGAATGTGATCACCTTTTGTTGGACTGGTATTATTTATGCAATTTTAAAAGCCTTGGGGAAATGACTTTTAGACATTCAGAGGTTGTAAACATAGGTAAGCGTTTCAGCAAGTATAGAATCTAACAGTTTGAGCAATTTCCAGTCGATGGCATAAAAGCCCATAGTGTTTTTAATGATAGAGACATTGACTACTTTGTGCACACCTAACCATGAATATCTTGACACATGATGTTTTTCGACGGACAAAAATTTTGAAGAACACGCAATCTGTTCTGTTTTTTTATCTGCTTTTTTTTTTTTTTTTTTTTTTTTTTTTTTTTTTTTTTTTTTAATGGTCAATTTGGCCATAACGGATCAATATGTGTTCAAATTGTCAACAAATTTCTCTTAGAGTTTGTGATACGTGCGTTTAAATGTGTATTAATAATCTGATAAATTGTTCTCCAAGCTCATTGCGTTTCTGCTTTAAATCAAACAGGATCTCTACATATTTCTTCTGGGATGAGTGTTTTTAAATATCTAATAGGACATATTTGATTTCTAAATTCTCTACAATTTCCTCTGCCAGAAGTCAGTCTCTTAAATTCATGGCTTTATCTATATTTTTTTGCTATCCGATGTGTTTAGGGGAAGGGTACTTTTGACATAGATTTGTTTTAATGCAGCTTGTTTCTCATGTTCAGAAAATGGTTATACCATATTTCTCAGGTTTCACGCGAATAAGAAAATTGAAAGACAAAGGAAGGCGGAGAATTCATCAGATCCACTAGAAACTAACTTTGATCAAAGTTATACCTTTTTTGTATGTAATATACTTGTGATGATTTGGTGGAACTTTATATTCTCGATTAGACCAAGTAACATAGACAGGAAGTAATCGCTGCACATGAAAATTTGTGGGCATGTTTCTGATATGGTGTGTATAAAAGATTGGTAAACATAGTTAATGAAAGTGTGGGAAGTGGCAGTAATTTTTGCTGATTAATCAATTACCTAAATAGAATAACATTAAATAATTTTTCGCTTTAAATCCAAGATCTCTTTGTTTTACATTGATCGGAATTGAAACCACCTAATTATATAATTTGATTTGAGGACAAGGATCCTTCCTCTGTTATCATAGTAAACTTATTCATCCAATCAGCATGCTCTAAAACGAAGCCTAAAAGAGCCAGTAACATAGTTTCAAGCTGAAATTTTAATGGGAATTCTACGTTATAGTTTCCCAGAGAAGCGAGTTAGCTGAATCTTGGTGAATGAGCTCATTTCGGACAGCCTCGTTTTCATTCAAGGCCTATCTTGCGCCGAATTCATTGAGGTAAGAGGTTACTCGTTCTCCATTTTTGTTGTCTTGAGTGTTGTTTATCTTGCCTGAAGGAAACCTAAGAGGTCCAGTCCCGTCTTATTTTGTGTCATTGTTCGTTTGTTCACACTTGGCGGATACAGTACTTTAAAAAAAAGAAAAGATTTGTTGAGATCTCCACCTGCAGTCGCCTCACTTTGCAACTGATTGTAATATTTCGACTTAATTTTGTTAAACAGTTTTCACAGAGAGCGACATCTATTGTAATGGTTTTCCACATTAACTAACTGTCCTGGTCTGTTACGCGCGCGCGCGCGCGCGCGCGCGCGCACACACACACACACACACACACACACACACACACACACACACACATCACTTACAAACAGCATACTACAACTTGCTTTGCTTCACTGAAACAGGTAAACGTGGATTTAAAACATTGTTGATGTTTTTTATAACTGAAAGTATTTCTCTGTGTGCCGTATTACAATTATTGTATGTTGTGTAATTTGAAACCAAAAATATCAAAAAAGTATTCCAGATTGATTTTTTTTTCTATGTTTGTTTGCTTTCAATTTTCTTAGACCCCATTGGTTGTATTTTGCAGTTGAATTATTTATGACATTAAAGAAAATATATTTAAAATACCTTAATGTATTTGTGCCTTTTTGGCCTGTTCTTTTTTTTGTTTACTGTGTGTGCCTTTTTGGGGCCTTTGTTCTGTTTTTTGTTTACTGTTTTCCTTAAGTACTAATCACAGATAAGGTAAAACCATAATGTAAACGTCTATCTGTAACAGAGCATACAGGCTCTACAAAGATAGTGATTGTCAGTAAATTGGAAAAGAAACATTTGAAAAAAAACAATGTATGGAGGTACCACTGAAAAAGAACAAACTACAACAACTGCAGAAGAGGCTAACTTTCACACATGGACAAATAGTTACTAGCTTTTCAAATAGATTTCTTCTTAAAGAATAGCTTCTGAGAGATCAGTGTATATTTTCATCTTTGTTTGAAAAAAAAATGTTGTGCGGAATGGTAGGTTGTATATTAGGCTGAACCAGTAATTCAAATGTTCAAAAGTTCGTTATGGTCTTATTCACACGAGTTTCTGTCTTACTGGAAAAAATATATCATTTACATGATAAATCAAATATGTGTTGTTAAATTTACCATTTAGATTTCTGATGTTGTGATAGAGAAACGTTATTTCTTTTCCCTGATGTCTAGCACATCCTCTTTGGAGTTGCTTCTAGATTATCGAGACATGTAACTGCCTCCTTCCATTGGTATGGAGTTCCTCTCCAGTCTGTGCACATGACCCACTAACTGGCCTTCCATGATGCATGGCCTCTCTCTCCACTTTCCTATCCCCAATGACGTTCAGCCCCTTCCATCCTATGTACATATTGTGGTCGGCAATTGTTTGCCACGCCTGACAGAGCCCCTTAGCATGTCACACCACACACACACAGTGAAACATGTTTGTAATGTTGTTAGCACGTACCACACCTAATGAAAACCAAACAGGAGGAAATAATAAATGAATCCCATGACAAAACATCTAGCCTGGTTGTGTGTTGCGTACCATACTTTCTAAAATACACTTATATGCCTACTACAAAATGGAGAAGATGCACTTTAGCATGTACAGATGACGTTCAGCATGTTTTTTTTTATAATCTCTCCCCTCTCCCCCCCCCCCCCCCCCCCCCCCTTTTTTTTTTTTTTTGCACAAGTTTCAGAAATGTCTTGAAAACTCACGTCTGCAAATGTTTCAGATAGTTCCATTGCATATTTATAGCTTGTTCAATGACTCGATTATGTGTAAAAGGGAAGGATAGTAATAAGCCACGTTTTATACATGAAACGCCTAAATGAATTCTTTTATCCTTAATCTGTCATATTTGCACAGTGCAGATTGTATAAACAAGAAGAACTTGAGATTCCTAAAAATCGTCATCATCTCCTGGGCTGAGATTTGGATCAAACCCACCTGACGGATACTCGTGGTAATTCTTGTGAGTACTCATTTTTTTTTCAAGGTCTCAATCGATCTTTCATATGTTTTTCATGCATTTAATACTTGTTGTTTTTTTTTTTTTTTTTCAGAAGAAAATACGTGGAAATTATTCGTTATTTCAATCTCGGTTATTTTGGCGTCAGATTTGTGCACTGAAATATTTTATAACCGTTAGTAAAGTTAATTCAATTTAACATCATAAAGATGTCATGCCAACTGATGCCGAAAAAAAAACGCGAAGGAAATCCAATGAAAGCAGGTCATGAGGTCGACGTGTGCGGTTCTCCTCTCGCACTTAAGAAGGCGCTTCACTGTAAAAATGAAAGCATATTAACAAACACAGAATCACTTAGTCACCAAACGAAACAATGGTTCACAAAACTAGCAAACTAAAAAGTCACGCGCCATGCACTTGGGCCTCAGCAAGTCATTTGATCAGCTGCCGCTTGTTCTGACGTCATGAGGACCCAGACGTGACCAATAGTGTAATCGATACGGGCTATGCTCCAACACCCTCCCTACTCTCCTAGTCGTTATCGTCATAGCCAAACTCGGTTGCTGCTGATTGGTCGTATGGCCGGAAGGAATGGCCAGTGTCTCTGTCACTTGCCACGCATTGGCTGTGTGACTCTCTGTTCTTTTCAGCATTGACAGTGTCCTTGGTGTCTCATGGCATTTCTGTTGCTGCTACCTTTTTATTCGATGTACGTGGTCCCGAGGTCTACTTCTCTCAGACAAATATGCCACCCCCACCCCACCTCCTGCTTTGCTTTTGCTACTGTCTGTCTGTTAAAATTGTGAGCCATCTTATCCCACCACCTCTCTTTTCTCAAACATATCATGAAAATCGTGAATGCAGATTAGTCTTATTCCCTACTGGTTATTGTTTGAATTTGACTGTCATGTTTTTGTTTACATGATTTTCGTCTGGCCTACCCCATGGGTACCAGCACTTTTATATTCTTTGATGTTTGAAATCCTCTAACACTGTGCAGGATGTCAACAAAATACAATGAGCAGACATGTCATAGTCTTATGCTTCGTTGGGGAGAGGATGATGAGAATTACAAAGGAACGCAGACCGCGAAGTCTTGAGAAAACTTTCTAGTCTATCGTTGAAGTCATCTTCATTATTTGTGGCTCTAATGTAGTTACTAATATTGACAAATTTTCTCTATCCTCCTTTCTTACTGCTGTTCTTCCATAAAGTTGATCCAGGTCGTTTTTATATGCTTTCTCAGCAGTTCGCAGTCTGTTTTGTTCAGATTCAACGACATTAAAACAACCAATTTGTTTGCATTTTTGGAAATATTATTCCCAGCCCGTATTTACTGTTTATATTTTGTTGCAAACGATTGAACTCTGTTCGTTCTGTACTTTTCTGTCCTGTTTCGAGTCTTCCCTTTGCACTCTAAATGCCAACATGATTCCAGCAGCAATGCCAGATTTGTTGGGCTGTTTTGTTTTGTCAGTGTTGGATCTGAGCTGATCTTGTGTACGCCCATCTTGTGCTGAATATTTGAGAAGATAAATGGTTGCTTGTTCTTCATTTTCTTTGTCATGAATATTGTTTCTCTTACCAGCCACCGTGGCGAAGTGGTTAGCGTCGCGGACTCCCGGCTGGGAGGTCGTGGATTCGAATCCCATCAGAAGTCATGTGGGTTTTTCTGTCCCGACCGGCTCCTACCCAGAGTTGAGTTTGCTGCGGGCTCAATTGGGAAGACTGGGACCACACAGTCGAGTTTCATCCACTTAATGGATGCGTTTCTGAGAGTGTTGCTCAAATTTCCTGACCAACACTGCAGGTGTCTGTATCTCTCGGGCCTGGTTGACGCCGGGATATATTATGAAAGGAAGCATAGAGTACAGCCCTGTCATGTAGTCTCAGACCGAAATGGAAATCCGTAGCATCATCTTAATCATCCTCATTCTCATCGATCAGCATTAAAAAAAAATATATATATATATTGTTTCTCTTGGCTAAAGGAAACCTAAGAGGTCTAACGCATTGTGTTTTGAATTGTAATTGTTTTGTCTCTGTTATCTGGTATATTTACTTTAAATTCCTTGTAAGATTTGATCTTGTGTACGTTTTATTTCTCACTTGTTTTTTTTTCTAATAATGAGTGCCAGGACTCTACTTGATGTCACGGAATAATCGTGTTTTACATAGCAAAAATCTTGCGTTGCTAACAGAAAATAACACCAGCCGTCTCTAAGACATGTTGGTCAAAGTGCACTCGATTCAAACAAATTCAGTGTATCCATCACTGTTCCACTTGGCATGTCTTGAAATCAGCTAATCCCAACCACTTCATATACACACATTTCTCTGTACGTGCTTCAGGAATATGAACCTGTGCCAATACAAGACATTGGAGAGGACATTCCAGCCCGTCAGTGTCACACAAAACTTGACACTTTTCTCCCCTAAGGTATACGATGATGTTGGCACAATTTGACATTATTTACTTCGCTAACAAAAATGCTAGTTCTGGCCCGTGACGAAGAAAAGTCCCATAATATTTTTGACACTGAAAGTACAGGGACGCTCATCACATTAGATGATAATTATTCAGACATAAAACAAAATAACATGGAACTGTCCATTGACTTTGCCCTAATGCCGCAATGTTTTTTTTTTTTTTTTATTAAGCTTCCCCCTTTTACTCCCTCTTTCCCAGAGAGAGAGAGAGAGAGAGAGAGAGAGAGAGAGAGAGAGAGAGAGAGAGAGAGAGAAAACGAAAGGGGGGGTGTGTGAGGAAGAGATGTCAGTTCACAAAGGAATTATTTGATAAAAAGTACTTGTAACTTATTATGCCAATCTTCAATAGAATCTTTGGAAAATCTATAGCAGATCATGTTATGGCGATTTCTACAAGAATCATCGTTTTATTTTTTTTTTTCAATGTTTACGTCATTTATGGACAATGAGCTGATCAGGAGCGTATTGCACATTAAACAATTTTCTGTTCATTGCCCGGCATGAAAAGAATCAAGCCTGCTTGTAGTCATGACATCACCTTCGTTTGGATACCTCACGTTCAGAGCAAACATCAGTCTCTCTGGTTCGCCTGTTTGACGAAGAATGTCTCTGTCCCTGCACAGAAGGTCACTATGATCAGTTTCAAAGAAACAGTTCCTGATGAAGTAGACCTCAAGGTTTACCGTCATTGTACTGGATGTCTTGATTCAGATGGCCATGTCAGAAAAGAAAAAACTCTTGTCTGGTCCAGACTGTCGGACATTAAGTCTGACTTTGCTCATGTTGTCCAGGCTACAGTTCTTGTTTTTGTTGTCAGAAGGCGATCTTGCATGAAAACCAAATCTCTGAATGCTTTAGACTGCTCCTCTCTTTTTTCCCTGAGCCTAAAGCACCTCACATGTTATCTGGTGGTTTATGGAACTGTTCTGTAGATCACTACGGCAGTTTTCATCACCACATGGCATGTAACCATCACACAGAGTGCGAAGATGGACGGGATGAAACAGAGCACTGTCCCTTCAGTAGTTCTAGTTGCAAGGGCTTAGTGGCGTTTTGTGATAGTTGCTACAAATTTGTGAAAAATCCTAATATTTCTGCAATATATGGAACTGATATTCTTGAAATTGGTAACAGATTCTGCAATTCACTTGGGGGCTGGTTCAGGTTTCCACGGTGTATGTGTGATTGGCTTGGTCCCATTAAAAACATAACAAGGATGCATAGCTCGAGGCTGTTGGAACTTTGGGATGGGCTGCAGTTCCAACGACATCTCACTGCCAAACATGTACAGGCATGAAGTTCTGAGTGGGCATTCTGCCATTTATCATTTCAAAAGGACTGGGCCCTCCTGGGGTGTTCATGACATAGGTGTGAAGGAGTGTTGGGCAACAAATGGTATTAGACTACACCATGCTTTTGATAGTTGTGTTTTAGAAAAGGTAAGCTTATTTAAAGGGTTAGTTTGTGAATTCAAGCCAAATAAGACTGAGAAGCACCCACATGATTCCAAAACGATTTTTTTGCACAGCACTTATATTTGGCACGCAGAAAAACAATACATTATGACGAAGTGCCCCCAAGGTCACATGACTCACGCTTTTCTGTTATGTGGCTCGAACCACTATAAAGGGTGCGGAGAAAGTCTCTTTGGATTGTGATTATTCTGATCAATTGTCACTTGTAAATAGAATGCGCTCAGTAGATCACCCTGCCACGTTTCCTCCCACTTTAACGTGTAATGATGGGGTCACTTCATTGCCATATACACTGGTGTGTGACTTCATAACAGATTGTCAGGACAAGAGTGATGAATTGGTCTGTGTGTATCCTGTTTGTACCAACACATTTACATGCAGTGATGGTGAGTGTTTGCCATTTCATTATGTATGTGATCAAATTTCCCATTGTCAAGATGACGCTGATGAAGACAATTGTAACAGATTTAGGATAATCCAGTTTGATGTTTCATGTATCCCAACTCCTACGGTTATCAATTTTAATGGCATCGACCATTTCATCCCAGCTGCAATGAAAGACAATGAGTCTTGTCCTGACAGCCACTACCGCTGCCCTGGCCTCGTCAATGACTGTCTGCCTGTCTATACACGTTGCAATGGAATATACGACTGTCATGACCAACAGGACGAACAGGGATGTGAAGGTCTGAAGTGTCCCGGATTTTTCAGGTGTAGAATGTCAACCATCTGTGTCCACAGTGACCACCTGTGTGATAGCTGGCCTCACTGCCCAATGCGTGATGATGAGTTTGTTTGTGGCTTGACCTGTCCGGTAGATTGCCAGTGTCAAGGCCACACCTTCCTGTGTTTTAACCTTTCTCCACTGCACCTTCCCTCATCTCCGCTACCTGGATGCAACTGGTTCAGGTATGACACTGTCTGATGTAAATAATCATGTTCGCCTCTTCAAGCTGATTCTTGCCAACTGTTCACTTATCTTCATACCTAAGCTCAACATGCCGAATCTAAGGATTCTTTACCTTAATGGCAATAACTTTCGCTACATCAATGTAACCAGTTTTGTAAGCTCCATAAATCTTCAGGCACTGTCCCTATCCCACAACCCACTAACTTTACTCTGCATAGATCCTCTTCTGCTTCTCTGCAACATTCTTTGACTGTAGTGGATCTCTCTTACACATTTTTGACAGAACTCAAACCCGAAGTATTTTCAGTCTTTCCCGAACTGTCGAAACTGAATATAACTTTTACTTCTATCCATACTATTAGTGCAGATGGTTTTCAGTCCATACAACGCTTGCAAGAACTACATATGGATGGCAGTCCAGTGAAAACGTTTCCTCTTGATTTATTCAAGGAGCTATCTCATTTACGGGTCATATCAACAAACAATTACAGACTCTGTTGTAATGAAATACTACCCAGTTACTTTGATAAGGCATCATGCATTTCTCCAAAAGATGAGATTTCAACGTGTGAAGATTTAGTGCCATCATGGACATATCGTGTGTTTTTATGGCTTATCAGCTGCCTGTCATTGACTGGTAACCTTTTCTGTTTCTGTATACGTCTGTTTAAAAAGACCATGACTTCGACGACTGGGTTTAGTGTGTTTGTCACCAGCCTCACCATGGCTGACTTTCTCATGGGTGTTTACATTGCTATCCTTGGGGAGGCTGATGAACGATTCCGTGGCAGATATTTCCATTATGATGACAAATGGAAAACGAGTGCCACCTGTAAAGCAGCAGGTTTTCTGTCTCTGTTGTCCAGTGAAGTGTCAGCTCTGATTATCTGGCTTATCACACTGGACCGCTTCATTGTTCTTCATTTTCCTTTAGCACTTTACGGTTTCAGAAAGAGTCAGCAGCAGGAGTGGCATGTCTGTTGACTTGGATATTAGGTTGGTCTCTAGCAATGATTCCATTGCTACCATTTACATCACACTGGGAATTTTACAGTCAGACAGGCGTTTGTATTCCACTGCCAACAATGAGGCATGAATTCAAAGGCAAAAAAAAAAATTCTTTATGTATTTTAATCATCTTTAAACTGTTTTATTTTCTTATTGGTCTTTACCGGTCAAGTCCTTGTCTATTGGTCAGTACAAAACAATGCCTTAAAAATCAACACAACAAAAAGATATCACAGGATATGACCATAGCCAGACGATTAATTACTGTGGCAATGACTGATTTCATGTGCTGGGCGCCCATTGGAATCTGTGGTGCTTTGGTATCAGCAGGTACATCAATTTCTGCAGAAGTGAATGTGGTCCTGGCTATATTTGTTTTACCGTTAAACTCTGCAGTAAACCCTTTCATGTATACATTCAACACACTGTCAAAAAACGAAAAAAAATCCGAGGAAGCTAGACTTTTAAAGTTTTTAAGTTCACACACTGAATTAATTGCTAGCAAATAGGCCTGAAATATGTTGTGCAGTGCTACTTCATTTTATTGTATCGCAGTGCACTTGAAGAAGTGACTCGAATGCGTATTAGTGTGAGTGTGATGGTGTTATGGTGGCTCCATTTCTGGCAGTGCGGTATCATATCCATTGTGTGTGATGAACGTAAATCCTGTGATGTTGTCTTCACAGTATTGAATACCACTTCATGCTGCAGTCAAGGAAACTAGAGGCACTAGGTTAAGATGTAGAAACCTATGGATGCGGGAGGCAGAAGACAATATGCAGCTTGTGTACCAGTTATCACAACTCAAAGAAATAAAGGAACAGGAAAAGTATTCAGACCACTTCAAACATCTCTACCTGTAACAGTAGACAGTAAACTTCTGTCACTGAAGGAAATGAATGGCTATGGTAAGTAAAAAAAAAAAGCTCGAAAAGAGCGTAACATTTGTCATCGGAAGCTAGATTCCGCAAAAAATATGTATTGTTAGCAGAGCTGTTCACTGCTGGTTTTAAACTTAAATTATTACACCATGGCATGATTTTAAACGGGTACAGAAATGTACCGGGGTGTAGGGTACCCAGCTAACCCTTAATCATTCTACAGACTGCTGAGGTGTGTCTTCAAATGCTAGAAGAATATTTCACAAACCTGGGGAAATAAACATAAAGAAAGCTTGGTAGCAGTGAGTCTTTAGTGGGAACCCCCATCCCTCTCCCACCCTCAACCGTTTCGATTCGGCCCTGAACTCCTTACACTAAAAAAGCGCCAGGCACATCTAGGTCATTACTCATAAATGCCCTTCAACTGTCGGTATTTTTCCTTGGTGTTGCCGCGATTCAAACCAGCAGCTTCTGGATGGTAGACATCTGAAGGCGTTTTTACCACATCGCCATTGGGCTCCTGTCCTAGATGTGAAATTTAATTCTTATGAAGTTTGCTTTAGCTCTTCCTTGACCAGAACCAGCAAGAACTATGTTCAAATGCCTCTGTCTTTCCTGGTGCTTTTTCAAGCCAGACATCGTGAGCTGTGCAATGAGACCCTAGATTGGTGAGCCTACAAATCCTTTGCTCCAGCCCCTATTGCGAGGACGTCGGCTTGGAATCGAAACTCTTTCAGGTTGATGGCCATACTAGCATGCTTCTCAGTCTACTGGATGCGAAATTGTTCTTCTCTGCTTCGTGTGACACGGTGTGTTCAATCGAAATTGCTTTATTCAGTTAAATCTAATTGAAAAAAACAGTAATTTGTCACATGCCACTGTTTCTGATGAGCAGAAGAGGTGTCCCATACGAAAGGCCATCCACACCATCCAGAAAAACCCTTCTTGCATTCTCTTGTTGTTGCAGCTGCTCCAGACCATGTTTTGGAACCCGTTAGTGTAGAAACTCGCTTGCTCGAGCTTCTATAGGCATTGTGTTCCCTACAGCAGTACCACCGTGCGAGCAGTCTCCTTAGTCAAAAGGTTGTGTGTCCGTGTGTGTACTATTCGTCGGTTAAACGTTTACTTTGCTTGAAGTCAAGACAAGTCCCATCGTTTATCCTTCCTGCCAGAGTGAGCATGAAGGCTGATCTGATTTCTCTCATAAATTATGACTTTGTTTGAATTTGAGATCAGTCATATGCAGATCTGGAATGTAGCGGACTGCAGGAAGTGTTAAATGCCATGTTTCATTCCAGCTGAGAATTCTTTTGGGGCGTGTCTTTCTACATAGTTCTTTGCCCTGTTGGCCTTGCTGGACTCCTTCTGGACCCCCATGGCATGCCTTTCTTTGTTCAACACCTGCGTTAGTATGTCTCTCTTTGCGTTTCATATTGCCCCTGATCATTACTAGAGTTCTGTTATTCTCAGTCTCCGTCTGTGGGTTGGTCTGTGTCCTGCTATTTCCTTCGACAGGAGGAATGTTCTATTTTCTGCCAGTCTTTAGTTTGAGCTAGACTGATCTCACAACCGTATCTCCCGAGTTATCATGCATTGTCAGTTATCTTGCAGGATGAATTCAATGGTACCTTCAGCTTTGCTTGACGGCTGCGAATTGCAGCTCTTCTGTCACCTTGTTACAATTTCCTTGACCTTATTTAGGTACCCGATTAAGCTGGGTGGGCAGAGAGTATTTTGACACCGCAAAATCTTACATCAAGAGTGGTTCGAACTCACGAGTGATAGTCCCATAGACGAACACACTAACGGTTACTTTATGACACCCCCTCCCCCACCTCCCTAAACATGGTTCATAGCACTGTCACAGCAACACAGAACAAATTCGTGAAGTATACGTTTAAAGCTTTGTATCACCTGTAGATACTGTAGTAGCCCTTGCTCTGTGTCACGGGCTCTGGTGGCATTTTTTGTTGTTGCGCTTGATAGACAAAATGCAGCTATGAAAGTATACAAATGTACACACACACACACACACACACACACACACACACACACACACACAGAGAGAGAGAGAGAGAGAGAGAGAGAGAGAGAGAGAGAGAGAGAGAGAGAGAGAGAGAGAGAGAGAGACAGAGACAGAGAGAGACAGAGAGAGAGTATTTTTTTTCTAATAATATCATACAAGGATAGTAGCACATTAGAACTCATGACCGTAATAGTAACCACAAAAAATGAGGACAACAGAAAGTACTGTGGAAAAAAAAAGAACAAAGCATACACAAGCAGCAGCGTAAGGTGACTATTGCTCATTGGAATAATAAGCATTTACTCATGAAATGCAAATTTACATGAACATGCACGCTTACATACGTAGGTACATGCATACGTACATACATACATGCATGCATGTATACATACATACATACATACATACATACATACATACATACACACTTACATACTTACTTACTACTTACTTACTTACTTACTTAATTACATACATACATACATATATACATACGCATATACATACCCACATACATGCATGCATACATACATACATACATACACATACATACATACATACATACTGCATTCATGTATTATACATGCATAAACTGTACCATCACTACATGATGATGTAGACTCATGTCTATGCCTCAAGACTTCATGGTCTATACTTAGTACATAGATGAGCATTTTTTCAGCATTTGTTCAATTAATACAAGTGAAGAACAGTTTGAAATGACAATAGACAGTTTTTATTTTAGGAATAACCGGAAACACCACACGCACTGTCTCTTATTCTTTCCACTTCTAATTCACAACAACTTGACCTCCCGCTTAGTGCCCCCACCCCACTCCTCCCCCACCTCACCCCATCCTCTGCCTCCCCCTCATCTTCTCTTTGCGTATGTCTAACCATTGCGAATGTTTTTTTTTTTTTTTTTGTGTTTATGGGGTGTTATTGCCTCATCATAGAAGCAAGAGTTATCCTTCCTGTTCATTATTCGATTTACTTTTTGCCTCGTTTAAGTTTCCTTTCATTTCAGTCAAACCGAGGCTTGCACTTGTTTCCATTGTGTCTGTTCTGTTGTGTCAATGCTCAAACTTAAAAGACCATGCCGGTACTAAATAATCTTGATCTTTCTTCATTCATTTCTTCAGTTGTTTTTTTTGCTGTGTGCATGTTTCATTTGAGGGGCACATAGGCAAGCTTGGAGCATCTTTTCTAGGGGATATCGCCTTGTTTGCTCTGTGTGCCTTGTCTTGGCAAATACGCTTGATGACTGGTGCCATAAGCAACATTTCTTTGGAGTTATGGGCATGTCATTGTCTCATCAGGGGAGCAAGAGTTACCCTTCTTGTGTTCATCTTTGCTGCTTACTGTTCCCTGCCTCATTCAATATTCTTAAATTTTACCATTGAAACCTCAAATGCCTGTTATCTTGGCTGGGAGACTGAGACAGGCTGTAGATGCTTGGTCTGGCATCACATCAGACTCAGAAATGTTGAACATGGTCGCAGGGGGGGCTGAAGGCTGAATGGGACTGCCATCTAAACCAGTTATAAATCTACAATGTACACAACCAAGCGTAGTGAGTCAGAAACAGCGTGAACATTGCCCGGGATAAGTCATTTACCTAGTATTCACCAGGGGAAATAAGATGGCTCTCATCGTATAATTTCAAACTAAAAAAAAAAAAACGATTTAGATGGAAGCTGTCACTATTTCAATATTGGACACCCTAAACCCAAAATGGATTCAAATCGCAAAAGACTTCCTTATGCCCTCTATCGATTTGAAAGATGCTTATGACAATGCA
Source organism: Conus betulinus (assembly GCA_016801955.1). Classification (NCBI taxonomy): domain Eukaryota; kingdom Metazoa; phylum Mollusca; class Gastropoda; order Neogastropoda; family Conidae; genus Conus; species Conus betulinus. The sequence goes on along the minus strand of JADBJO010005385.1, from coordinate 52,001 downwards.
GCAAATCATGCAGAGCACAGCGAACTGCTCAGATTTCTTTCACGGTACAAACTATCTCACTTTCTTGCTTTTCCCAATGGCTGATTCTTAGCTCCTCATTTGGTCACAAAGCTGTTTCAGCTTATCTACGCTTCCCTCAGGTCATTGTTGGTTGGATGCAAAAACATGCATGGAAAAACATCACAGAGAGTACGGCCTTACTTCGGCAATTAGAGCTTGTTGTTCACTGGTCAGCCACATTATATTGGAGTTGACATAGACGTCGTTACCATGAACACCACACCAGCTGTACAAAGCTTCTCAGTAAGCACATCCATAATATATATATATATATATATATATATATATATATATAATATATATATATATAGGCTGTCCAAACTATAGGGCAAACTGTGGCCAGTGATCAACCACCATGCAAGGAATAATGAAAAAAATAACTGACACGTATCTAGGCGTGGAAGTGTTATGGATGTTACCACGACGATGCTGTTGGGTCGACTTATACATGTGTCCGCCCATCAGCAACTCAAAGTAGCTCCATTAACTCTCCCTTCTGCGTATATATCGGGGATCACGCCTTGTCGAAGTCTCGTGCGTGTACTGGTGGATCATAGTCCTCATGTTCAGCTCTACCTAACAGCATCTTCCTAATCATCACTATTACCCTTAAAAAACAGGCAAATTTCACATTTCACATACTTCTTTTGATGACATAGGGGAATGTTGTGCCATTTGCAAACTCCAGATAAATTACCAGCAGGTGGTCCTCAACCATGCAATCGTGGTTCAAACCACGATATTCAAGTTCTAGTTCCAATTGTCTCATGGATCAGTTTCAAAGTGCTCTCCATCAATAGGTAACAAGACAAGTTTCCGTACCTGTACGTGTCCAGTCCCGTGGAATACGTGGTCATTGTGCCAATGTGTAGGCGAGGATTGAGAATGTAACTTTGTGCTGGACATGGCGTTCATAGATGCACAAGCAAACACATAGCTCCCATCCAAAAATCAGTCACGCTAAATCACTATGTCCTTGGGTGTGAAAACATAGTACCTGGACTTCATGCAGGATGGCGATTTACTAATGGGTTCTGCAGAAAGCTATGGATGGGTAGAGGCTGTACCAGTAGTAGGCCTCTGTTGGTCATAGCTGACCATGGATAGAGTATATCCCACCTAATATTAGCTATCTGTCTAGGCTGTCTGCTTGACCTGAGCAGCGTCGTCTGTGACTGTAGAGACGGATGCAAGAGTGGCAGTCTTTGTCACAGTGGTGACATTTGTATGTTGATACTGGTTAGTTGGCTGTCATCCCCTTTCTACGGGCTCGTTTTTCTGCTGCAGCAGCTGTCAGTTTGTCTTCGCCAATCTGCAGCTATTTTTTGAGAGTGCTTCTCCAGCTGTTGCAGTCTTCCGCATGCCCCCCCCCCCCCCCCCCCCCCAGGACTCTGTGTTGATCTCAAGCGCCTTCATGTCTCTTTTGCAGACGTCTTTGTATCTCAGCTGTGGGTGGCCAATGCTTGTCTTTCCTGTGGCAAGCTTTCCATAGGGGACGTCTTTTGGGATGCGACCATCCTCCATGCGGTGAACGCGGCCCAGCCAACGCAGTCAGTGCTGTCTCAGCAGGGTAGACATGGTAGGGAGTACAGCGCGAAACAAGGCTCCGGTGTTGGTCACCTTGTCTTACCAGGAGATGCCGAGTACACGCTGGAGGCTTCTGAGGTGGAAGGAACTGAGCCTCTTCTCCTGACGAATATGCGTGGTCCATGTATCACTGCCATGCAGCAAGGCGCAGAGAATGCAGGCGTAATACACAGCCAGCTTTGTGTTTGTGATCAGCTTGGGATTTGTCCACATTCTACGTGTAAAGCAAGCAAGTGTTGTGGCTGATCTCAGTCTCAAGGAAGAGGTCATCAATGATGTGGACCCAAGTAAGTGAATTGATGGACTGCATCAAGCTCATTGTCATCAATGCTTATGGCTGGTGGTGACGGCGTGTCTTGACCCAGGACATTTGTCTTTTATAGGCTGATAGTCAGACTAAAGTCTTTGCAGGCCTGGGAGAAGCGGTCCATCAGCGACTGCAATTCCTATCTGGTGTGGGTCGCAATAGTGGCATCATTGGCAAACAGCATATCTCTTACGAGGGCTTTGCAGACCTCTGTCCTTGCTCTTAGGTTGGCAAAACTGAAAAGCCTGCCATTTGATCTGATCCACAGGTAGAACTCCTCTTGCACTGTGCCGAATGCATGCGTCAGGAGGAGAGCAAAGAAGACCTCAAAGAGGTTGCGGGCAAAGAGAAAGTCTTGTTTGACTCGTTTGCTGCGTATGTCGAAGGGTATTATACTGCACAATCCCTTTCATGTTGGAGTGGATGGACTAAATTAAGGTGTGCAGTTTGGGGGGTGGGGGCAATCTTTCAGAGTGCCTAGAAAAGACCATCTCTGCTGACTAGGTCGAAGGTCTTGGTGAAGTCAATGAATGCGACACATATAAGGGCATCTGCTGCTCTCTGCACTTCTCCTGGAGTAGGCAAAGGGAGAAGACCATGTCTACCATGGACCTCTCTGCTTGAAAGCTACACTGTCATTCTGTGTAGACACGTTCAGCCAGCTTCTGTTGGAGGATCAGGAGGACCCGAGCATAGACTTTGCAGACGATGCTAAGAGGAGATATGCCTTTGTAGTTATTGCAGTCGCTCCTCTTGCCCTTGTTTTTGGACAGGGTGACAATCTTGGCATCTCTCGTGTCCGGCGATACAGCTCCCTCATTCTAACACTGACAGAGGACTGCGTGCAAAGGTGTAGAAGGGTTGTCTTCCAGTGTTTGACGAGATCTGGAGAAATGCCATCATTGCCAGTGCCTTGCCTGATGCCAAGCTGTCAATGGCCTTGCTGAGTTCGTCCACGGTGGGCTCTACATCAAACTCTTCCATGACTGGCATGCACTTGATGGCATCAAGGGCTGAGGAGATCACTGTATTCTCTCTGGAGTAGAGGTCGGAGTAGTGCTCCACCCATCTCTCCATCTGCTGAACGGGGTCATCGATAACTTCGCCAGTGAAGGTTTAGACGGGAACCGTCTTGCTCTGTGTGTTGGTCCCAGTGCCTTCTTGATGTCATCACAATCCCTCTGATGTTGCCTTTTTCAGCGGCTGTCTGTATCTCCTCGCTGAGCTCTGTTCAGAACTCATTGGCGCAGCGCCTGGCATTAAGCCTAAAATTGCTCCTGGCAGCCCTGAGGATCTGCAGGTTCTTCTGGTTTGGTGACCGCCTGTACCTAACGACTGTGGAGCGCTTGGCTTCAATAATTGGAGTCATTTCTAACGATCTGGCCTCAAACCAGTCGTGAGACCTTTCGACCTTGTGAACTGTTCCACAAGATCTGGCTGAGACATCTTACTGACGTCGATATAAAAGCCCCCTTGTTTCTTTGAGCAGTGGAACTTCTTTGGTCTCAGCCTGATCCTGCAACATACCAGAGAGTGGTCCGTGTCGCAATCTGTGCTATGGTAAGAGCGAGTGTGGAGACAGCAGAGCATCATACAGGATCAGACCCAGTTGGTGCCAACGCTTTGAACGCGTGTTCTCCAGGAGACTGTGTGATGCTTCGTCTTGAAGGAGTTACTGATGCACAGGTCGTGACAGGTGCAAAACTCAAGCAGTCGCTGTTCGGTCTCATTCATTTTCCCTACTCCCCACTGAATATGTTCCTTATGGTAGATGCAAAATTTTCTTAGAACTCATCCTTGGCATCTGGAGTGGTGGACAGAGTTGAAGCATATACGCTGACAAGGGTGAAGGCCTTCAGTGGTGCTGAGGCAGAGTCAGGAGTCACTCTGAGCCCCCGCTGTCTGGTTCTATCATACTCAGCAGGCTTGTTCTTTACAGCAAAACCTACTCCATACACCTCTTGGAGCATCAGAGCACTTTCATTGCCAGAAGAAGTTGTAGTCCCTTTCCTTCAGGGTCCCTGTGTCAGTCAGCCGTGTTTCCTGCAGGGTGACGATGTCCATATTTAATCTCTTGAGTTAGTTATTTATGACAGCTGTCTTTCTAGTGTCGCTGATATCGTGAAGGTCTTGAGAAAGCCCAGGCATTTTAACTTGCAAGTTTTAGCACTGATCCCTTTCTTGAAGTTTCCTTCTTGCCTGGCGCAGTAGTTTACGACCAGCGTGTCGGATGTGCTCCTTATGTCCATGCATCCAAAGAGGAAGCCAGGTCGTGGCGGGCAAGCGCCTTATTGGCTGGGGGCTGCCCAGCTTAGGCGGGCGGCAGCTGTCTAGTGAGATGCAAAGATCTCTCCCACCGTCGGAAACAACCCCCTAGTGTCGCGCTTTACGCCAATTGAGCGCTGACTTAAAACCAGTGTCAGTTGCTTCCCGTATTGTGTCGACGAAAGTACCGAAGCTGGAGTGTCCTCTGGATGGATGCACAGATGTAAGTCTGGGCATTGTAATATGGAGGACAAGCTGTTGCCCAAGCAGCTTGCTCCCCCCCCCCCCCCCCCCCCCCCACCACACCTCGCTGACGGATTTAAAGGAACAGCAGGGCTGATACAGTTTGGTGCTAGCACGGTTGCAGGAGCTGCCTGAGTGTTAGAAAGTTTGCCATCCAACTACCGTTGGGGATCACTCCGATTTTTTGGTAGGGTTTATTTCCTTAGTTAGGGTGCCGATTTAGTCGCCAACAAATGTAAATAAAAAAGAATGCTATTCCACCGGAACAGCGTAAAAAGAAAAATAAATCTATAAAAAACGCAAAACTCATGACCACATGACATTCTGATAGTGTATGTGTGTGTGTTGTGTGTGTGTGTGTGTGTGTGTGTGTGTGTGTGTGTGTGTGTGTGTGTTTGCGTGCGTGCGTGCATGGGTGTGTGCGTGCGTGCGTGCATGCGTGCGTGCGTGTGTGTGTGTGTGTGTGTGTTTGAAAGGCTTAAAGAAGTGTGAAGTTTGTATAAGCCTGTAGCTGTGCATGTGTGTGCATGTGAGTCTTAGAATGTGCATATATGCGTGGATCACACTGCATATATGCCAACGTGTTTAATGCCAACTTTGCAAAAGATGTGTCGCAGAGGACGAAATGTAACACCAAAATAAAACACAACTGCAATTTCCTCGAAGATCATTGACTTCTGTCCAAGTGTAGTCTATTGTCTGAATCAAAGCAAAACAAACATCGTTTTTCTAGAGGCCAATCGTTCAGTGTGTAGAACTTTTCATTCTGTACAGTCTAAAAGACAGCAAGTTATGTTTGGTGTATGTGAGCAATTCACAACTTACTGTGAAGTCCATGTACATGTACCGGCTGGTAGGTATGCTAGAGCTCATGTCAAACGACTATCAGTGTGTGGCCCCCGAAACTGGATAATAACCCTTGACAGATGTGAAAACAGGGGACTTTTAGTATGGATGTTATCTACAAAAATAATTTGCAGAGACCATAAATTTGACGACATCTTTTTTCTTTCGACCAAAAACTGTTTGCGTATACTATCTATTAACATTCTCTGGGTGAAATTGATGTAAACGAAATGAATGTCATAAATATAATCATCCAGCATACCTCTAATGATCATGGATATGTGATTGTACCCAATCTTCCTGGGGCAACGTATATTTCAGAACTGAAAGCACCCGTCATAAGTGCCATGATGATCAGTATCATACAGGCGTATCAGCCTTATCACTGTGCTGGTGACTGGCTGTTAAAACTGACGTACAGACAGCCAGTCAGATGGAACCAAACAGTCTCACATGTCTGCCTAGACTGCTTCTCTCCAGCTTCTGTCTTTGCCACCTCATGTCTGCAGATAGCGTTTCGTAACAAGAAACGTGTTCATTCGTATCTGAAAATATATTTTTTGCCTTTATGTCTGTCAAATGATCAACCCCAGCCTCTGCCTGAAGGTTTGTTCAACTGCTCAGTAGGGCATTATGTAAAATTTGAAGGCCACCTGCATTGCAATCAGAAGCCAGAGTGTGAGGACGGGCGTGATGAAACAGGACACTGTCCCTTCAGCAGTCCTAAAATGCCAGGGTCTGGTGGCTTCACGTCACAAATGTTTTAAGCTGGTCGTCGTAGAGCAACCCATACCTTTGGCATTATTGTCTCATAATTGCCAGGAAATTGGGGGAACGCTATCATCAATAAAATCGAAAGAGGAAAAGAGAGACTCTACGCATATTCTGAATAAATTCTTCACTTTGTCTCTGGTTTTAGGTTACATCTCAGGATGGAAAGATATACATTTCATGTACAGCAGATTTAGGATGTGGTCTGACAACACGTTGGTCTACCACATGAATCATTTGAGAGAAACGGTGCCGTATATTCCTGCTAGAACTGTAAAGTCACTGAAGTTTGATTCGTTGTGTTTTTGTCAGTCTTCTATCAGTAGTATTCATAAAGTAATTTCTCCAAATGCTCTGTGTGAAATAAAACTGCAGTCCGTCCGTCCCTCAGGAGTTGCACTGGCTCCCTTCCACTCCTTTCAACTCATCAACAAACAAACACTGCAGAGGTTATTCGTTTGTCCAAACAATCACATTTCACATACGTTTTTGTCTTGTCATCACGACAACGCTTGTGGGGGGAATCGAGATATTCTCTCTTTTTGCAATATCTCAATTTAACTGAAGATCATATTGTTAATACTAATGTTAATTCGGAAACAACATTAACCAGCTACGCCATATTTAAATGTGATGGAGACATTATACCAATACAATACACACTGGTGTGTGACTTCTATCAGGACTGTTCAGACAACAGTGATGAGTTATTTTGTAGCCATGTGAGGCATGATGGATTTACGTGCTTCAATAGCCAGCATGTATTAACAAGCCAACGATGTAACGAGTACTCAGACTGTGTGGACGATTCCGACGAGATGAACTGTCCGGGGGACGAGATGAAACTAGGTTACTACTGTGTTCAGGTCAATGATGACTGCAAAACTCGTCGTCTTCTTTACATTAATCTGGACGGCACTGG
>JADBJO010005385.1:37500-40000 GCA_016801955.1 Conus betulinus | reverse complement strand
ATAATCATGGTAGTTATCAGTTCCCCCAGGTAGAGTCGTTGTCCTGGTTGACCGGGAACTGGCTGCCACTACTAGATGGTCTGGGCTTAGCTGGAGTCTACCCCTTGTCTCTACCTGGCTGAGTATGTGGAGAGGTCGACGTGAGAGTCGACAGTAACCCAACCTGTCACTGCGCCCGGGTCTAGGGCGTGGTCGAGTCTACCCCACTGTCCACCCTGCTGAGGGTGTAGAGAGGTCGACGTGGGAGTCGCCGACAGTAACCCGACGTGCCAGTTGTGCCAGAGCCGCCGCCGCTGCCGCGCCAGAGCCGCCGTTCCTGAGGTATTTGAATCAGCGACCTGTTGGGCCAGTCGTACCAGAGCTGTCGCTTCTGCTGTACCAGGGCCGTCGCTTTGTGGTGTTAGGACCAACGTCTTATTTTGTGTTTGAGCCGCAGCTCTTCTGTTGGAGCTCTCGCTCCTGTTGTGGACAGAGCCGTCGCTTCGGTTTTGTTTGGACTCTGCGAGCTGTTTCTCCTGACTGTGCGAGTCCAGGACAGGACTTCTTCTAAAGCATTCTTCACGAGAGACTTGCAATGTCCAAAGAACGGTCGTGTTGGGCCGGACGTGGCCAAAAGAAGTATATATATATATATATATATATATATATATATATATATATATATATATATATATATATATATATATATATATATATATAGATAGATAGATATATATGTATTATAGTAAATCGTCTACGGCTAGGCGTACGCTTTAAATTTGATATTGTATATATTTATATATATATATATATATAGAGAGAGAGAGAGAGAGAGAGAGAGAGAGAGAGAGAGATGGATATATGCCTTGTGTAGATATATGCCTAGTGTTACGGCGTACGGCGTACGCTTTATTGATATTGTATATTGTATATTGATGTGTCTTTGTACATTTGTGTGTTGATGCCTCAGGCAGCATAAAAAAGAAAAGGTTGACTTGTTGTCTGGCTGTCCATGTTTCGAATGTGTGGGGTGTGTGTGAATTAAAAAAAAATCGTATACGCATCCGAATTCTCTGTGAGTCAGACAGACACATGCACTAACGTCCATAACAGTTGCTGTCTGTGATGTCATTTTCAGTTAAAAACTGTCGTTCACTTTCAGTTAAGACGGTTACACAACCCAACTTCTTTTACCCTCTCTGTTTGCTGTATGGGAAAGGGAAAGGGAAATGAGGGGGATGGGGGATGGGACAGAACAGGATGGGAAAGAATTAAGAAGGCAATGATAAGCAGATGTTTTTATGTTGGTGGTGGCACTGGTTATCTCCTCAATATTCTGTGACACTGACACTTACCACATGTAGGACAGACTTGTTTTTGTAAAAAAACGCTTTGAGAACTTGTGTGTACATATGGTAACCCCACTACAATTCCATAGTGTGCAGAACCACTGCTCAAGATTTTAGAAATTGTTTACTGCTCAGACTCAAAGGTTATTTCATAAACTAATTATGACCATCAATAATTGAATTATGAAGCAAAGTTAAAAACAAGTTAAGGCAGAAGAGGTGTCAAGATCAAACATTCTTAAAGTACACATGATCATGAACTAAATGCCAAAACCAGATTTTAAAACATAATTAAATATTTATTGATAAATGTCTAATCCCAGTACTGTAGTTGCAATGATAGATCCTGCATACTAAATGTAAATGAAATGAAGAATATCACTTAAAGTCTTGTTGAATGATTTATGCTACAAATTTCTATGCAGATACAAATGACAAATTGTACGCATTTTAAAGTGAAAAGAAAAAAAAAAATAGTATATTTCATTTCCAAGACGCATCTTTTTGCAGGAACTGTCAGAGGAAAAACCTGGCCTGCAGAGAGCCCCACTAGTACCTGGCAACCTTGGAACAACAAAGATCCGAGTTTACTGTCAAATGTGCGAGTTTGAATCACGCTGGATCCGAACATCAACAAATAAATTGCATTTTTTTGCAATGTTCGCCATCCAAATGTGTGATCGTTCTGGTTGTGTGACTTGATGACATGAAAGGCCCCTTTACCCCTCTACACTGACTGGCAGAAAAACCCCTCACATCCGCTTTGTCGTCCGTCCACGCCTCACTGACATGATCAGCCTGGTATGGGTCACCGAATCATTGGAACAAGCGGCAAGTTTTCTCAGTTGACAGTTTCTTAGTAGCAGTGATTACAACTTTTAAGAAACATGGTGAAAGAATCAATATACAAAATCGTAGGCACCATGCGATAGACCGCGACTGCAAGACGTGTCTTGCAGTAAATACTCAGCATCAAGAGAGAACTGGCCACAAAATCACAGTGACTCAATCCATTCAGTGTGCTGAAATCACTTAATGTTGTCAATGTATGGTCCTTTCGGATGGATATATCAAGTCATGGTGTAAAAACATAAAGCAACAATATATCATAGATATTGCATGTGAGCATTGTATTAATATATAAGAGATCAGTCCAGTATCGGACAGTGTTT
>JADBJO010005385.1:27500-35000 GCA_016801955.1 Conus betulinus | reverse complement strand
CTGACCACAACCATCACAAAGAAGATTTCAATGGACACACACTGTGGAAGTCCAACATTGGTAGAAGCCAGCACAAGGTTGTGTTTCACAGTTTTGTTCATCCTCTCCATAAAAACAATCAGAAAATCCGTAGGATTGGTATAGACAGGAAGACACTTGAGTGACTCAAATGCACATTGGTAATGGCTTCTAGTACAACAAAGTGAGCAGTCATAATCTAATGGGTAAAATATCCAGTGCCATCTAGGTTAATGTAAGGCAGTGGTTTGTGGCGTCATTAGTGAATGGAACAGAAGAGTAAAACAGATTAGTCTCACTCTCTGGACAATCTGTCTCATCTGAATCGTCCTCACAGTCTCAGTATTGTTTACATTGTTGGCTGTGTAATACATATTGGTTATTAGAGCACATAATTCTATCCTTAGCAAGGTAATTACAAAGTGACTCATCACTGTTGTCTGAACAGTCGTGATGGAAGTCATAAACCAATGTGTATGACACTGTGATGTCTTAATCACATTTAATCATGGTCTGGTTTGAAAACGGAGGTTTTTCATAATGCATGACATTGATATTCTGGTAGTTAGTCACGTTCAGGTATGCACAAAACAATGACTGCTTTGATTTCTCACAATCACTTTTGGGATCACAAGACAAGAACTTGTGTACAGTGATTATCTGGACAAGTAAATCACTTCTGCAATGTATTTCTGGCATGTGTTGAAGTGAATAAATCAGTGTAACGCCTGATGGATGGTTTGATGAAGTTTTCAATCTTATCTCATACAGTGCATTTGAGGAAAATATTGAATCAATTCTACGTATTTTCTCATCAAAGCACAGCTTCGAAGACCCCTTAGACGTAACAGCTCTTGCTGGAGTGTAGCGTCCCGATTCCCTGAAATGACTCCTGTGGTAGACCAACGCGTTGTCAGACCAAATCTGAAATTTACTGTACATGGAATGCTTTGTTGAGAATATGAACAGAATCTTCTGCTTCCCATCTTGCTTAATTGAAACTAATGCCCCCCCCCCCCCCCCCCCCCCCCCCACACACACACACCTCGCCCCTCACCTGCTGGCAATGGTAGGATAATAATGTCAGAAGCGTTGGGTTTATCAAACTAGCCAGCTTAAAACATCTGTGACGTGAAGCCACCAGACCCTGGCTTTGAGGACTGCTGAAGGGACAGTGTCCAGTTTAATCAGGCCCGTCCTGAAGACACGGTACAATGACATATCCATGGTTTGTCAGAGGTATGCTGGATGATGGTATTGATAACAGTCATTTCAATTACATCAATTTCACTCGAAGAATTGTTTAATTTTTGGTCTGCCTGATTGAAAAAGATATCTTCAAATGTGTAGTCTGTGCAAGGTATTTTTGTAGCACATATCAATTAAAAAAAAAATGATATCGCATTTAAAGAGAATCACCAAGTTTGGGGGAGGGGGAGAGGGGGCACACCCCGATAAAGGTTTAAATGAGCCATAACATACATATCAGATAGTACACATGCATGAACTTCACAGAAAGATGTGAAATGATAACTTACACCAAAAAAGACTGCAAGGATAGAAAGAATGCACGCCTTCAATGATTAACCTCTAGGAATGTTATGTTTATGTTGCTTCGATTTAGAAAATACACTATACTTGGACAGAAGTAAATGATCGTTTGGGAGATTGCAGAAGTATTTCTTTTGGTGTTACACTTAACCTCTGAGAAGCATTTTGCATAGGTGGCATTAAACACATAAACACATGCGCACTGTTACCCATTTTAGTTCCACGCAGATGTACACATGCATGATCAAACTCACACACAAGCATGCACATATTTACACATAATGCTTACCTGATTTCCCAGTCTCTTTAGACAAATCAAACCTAAACTCACCTACCTTTCCGTGCATACATACGCACTTCATTCTTCCTCCAAAACACACACACACACACACACACACACACACACACACACACACACACACACACACACACACACACACACACACACACACACACTGTGACATGTTTCATTTTTGGCTTCCGGAAATCTTTCTTCAAAATTATTTTTCGGCATGACTTTTCGAAAATCGTTGTATCTATATAGTTGTAAGCATCTTTTTTTTTAACTACAGTGAATTTTCACAACATTTCATAAGGCACAAATATTTTCTAACCCCATATTAGGAAATTTTTCAACGTTGACAATTGGCTTACTTTTTTCCCAATAGTACCTTTAATGATGCTGAACATGTTTTTATGTGTAATCATGCAATATAGCCGACATAAGATAAGTTTCATATTACACAGTGGCTCGCCAGAACAGTTCTCAACCTAGTTATGTTGTTATCAGTCTTGCTGAATCGTCTTTACAGATATTACAGGTTACTTTGTTGTCTTCCAAATATCTACAGTTAGATCTCTGTGTGTTGTTTTGTACAACTTGATGTTCACTTAAACGTTTGCTCATGTGATTCAATTGCACATGTTAACAATGAAAGTAGTGAATTCAACTGCTCCTGAAATGATCGAAACAGGAAACAACCAAGATAAAAAGTACTGAACATCGTCTCTTTGCCTACTCAGAAAGAAAACAAACGAAGAATCACGCAAGCAAGCAAGCAGTCAAACAAACAGCAGCAGACATCTTACTTATTACTTACTTAGATGCTCCTACGTCTTGCGACGCATGAGACAGTCAAGACGCTCCATTGTGCACGGTCCTCTGCCAGTTTGGTAGTGTCACTCCATCCTCTGTCAGTGAGTCTGAGGTCTCTCTCCACTGTCTGTCGCCTGCTCATCCTGGGTCGTCCACTTTTTCTCTGACTTGCTGGAGTCCATTTAATTGCTTGGTTTGCAGGTCTTGAAGACATGTCCCAGCCAGTGAGGGCGCCGTTTGCAGACGATGGTTGATACGGGGACCCCTTTCTTTCTCTCCCCTCTCTCTCTCTCTCTCTCTCTCTCTCTCTCTCTCTCTAACGTGGCAGGAACATTACGGAAAGAGGACGCACAAGGTCCCGCGCCAAGCTTAATTCTGTTTCCAAATAGGATATCGGCCCGTGCCTTGAAAGTTAAACAGAAAAACGGTGGTGCAAACTTTACTGCAAAGAAGTCCATAGAAAATAATTGTCCTCAAAAATACCTAAAAATAATAACACTTTAGTCAAGTTTCTAAACTTTAATGTAAATGGTTTGCTTTCTAAGTTGGAGAACAATGATTTTGTAAGTTATATCAAATTCACATGATTTTGTGTGTTTAACTGAAACGTTTGTTGGTGTGAATTTCGAATCCTCACTTTTCAATGATTACGTGATTTATAATTCACAAGCAAAGAAGCTTTCCCACCAAGGACGATATTCAGGAGTAATTGTTTTAATTAAAAGGACTTTTTCTAGTTTTGTTACACGGATTGAATATAAGTCTGAAAATACGATCATTTTGAATATTGATAAGAAGATTTTCGATAGCGACATGAATGTATTTTGGATTTGTACATATTTACCTCCAACAGAGTCAAATGCTTGGGAAAATAACACGAATGGGTTTGACATGGAACCATTAGAACAATGTTTGTTGGATTTGCATGAATCATACAATTTTTATGTGTTATTATCTGGGGACCTTAACGCAAGAACAGCCCCGAAAAAAATGTCGGCATCGATGTTGATGACAATTTTATAGCGAAATATGACCAGTCGCCATACTGTAGGACTTCACACAATGAATATGAAAATGTATTTGGTGATCAGTTGTTAGAACTATGCAACTCTTTGGACCTTGTTATTTTGAATGGGCTATGTGAACATGGTTTCGATGGCAGTTACACCTTTATAACCAGTTTAGGATGCAGTACTGTTGAATATTTTGTTATGTCTCAAAACTTACTTAATGCACAATATGACATGTCACTTGCTGTTGAAGATTCTGTCGAATCTGATCACTTGCCAGTTGTACTTTCGTTTCCTTTGACCATCCCAAGCAAAAGCGGCAAACATGAAAGTAAGAGCATTCTTTTATCGAAAAACATGTTTGGGATAAACAAGGTGAACAAGATTTTTTAGAGAATCTGAGAAAAAGACATTCATGATAGATTACAACGCCATATTGGAACATGATGTTGATGGTGCAGTAGATCTTTTTGTAAGTTGCCTGCTATCGGCTAGCAGTTTCATGGTAAAGAAAGTCTATTTGGTTGCCTCACCAAAGTCTTCGGAATGGTTTGATGAGGAGTGTCGACAAGCCAAAACGTTACAGTAAGCGTACACTCAGAATTTTCAGAAGAACTAGAAAAGTAGAACACAGATTACAGCATGTACAAGCAAAGAAAAAAAGTACAAAAATTTGCTGAAGTTTAAGAAAAGAAGTTTTAAACGAGGGAAGGCCGAAAAATGTTAGCGTCAATATTTCTGATTCATCCAAATTTGGAAACAGTTAACCAAAATGGGTGTGGGGGAAGCAAAGAGCAAAACATACGAATGACATTTCAATTGATAAATGGTACGATCATTTTGAAAATGTGTTTTCAATGGATGATAGTAATGTGGATGATGAACATTGTGACAACATTGATTTGACTGAGCACGAAGAGCACGTGCTAAATGCTGAAATCACCGAAAGTGAAATTTCAATTGCTGTGAATAAATTAAAGTTAGGTAAGGCATGTGGATCAGATGGAGTCATTTGTGAAATGTTGAAGGCTGGAAGTGCAATTTCTATTCCCTTTTTGAAAAGGTTTTCAACATTATATATGCAAAAGGCATTTATCCTAAAGTTTGGGCAAAGGCTATTATATATCCCAATCCACAAAAGGGAAAGATATGGAGAATGTAGATAACTATAGAGGTGTATCCTTATTAAGCTCAATTTCAAAATGCTATAGCACTATTCTTAATAATCGTCTATACGCATGGCTTGAAGATAACAACCTGATCTCTGAAAGTCAAGCTGGTTTTGGGAAAAAAAAACTATTCTACAATAGACCAGATACACTGTCTTTATTCTATGGTTCACAAATGATTGTCTCAGCATGGTAAAAAGCTTCATGCTGCTTTTGTAGACTTCAGAAAAGCTTTTGATTCTGTAAGACACGATAAGTTATTGCAGTGTATTAGAAACCAAGGTATTAAGGGGAAATTCTTCTGTTCTTTAAAAGCAATGTATAACTCATTAGTATCTTGTGTAAGATCCAACTTTGAATATTCAGACTTCTTTGACTGCCCAATGGGAATCAGACAAGGGTGTGTGTTGAGTCCAACACTATTTGAAATGTTTATTAACCAGTTAGCAAATCACTTATCTGAAAAAGATAGACATGGCATTCAATTGGTACCTGGCATGATGGAACTGTGTATTCTGCTGTTTGCAGATGACATTGTTCTATTAGCATCAACTCCTGTTGGTCTGCAAAACCAGCTAAACATACTTCAGACATGTTGCACCAATATGAAAATGAAAGTTAATACGGACAAAACTAAGGTCGTGATCTTTAGAAAAGGGGGTTTTCTGGGTAAAAGTGAACAAAGGTTATTTGGCAATATTAAATTAGAAGTAGTAAACAAATATTGTTATCTGGGTTTCCTTTTTTTCACTAAAATCAGTCCGAGGATCGGCACTGAGCATTTGGTTGCCACGGGGAAAAAAGCTATGTTTAATCTGTTACGGGCTTTCCAGAAGAAAAAAAAGAATATTAGTTATCAGATCTACTTTAAGATATTTGATGCCAAAATTAAACCAATTTTTTTTATATCCATCTGAAGTTTGGGGCCTTAACCGTTTGGAATGCCTAGAAAAGATTCATTTGATTGCATACAGACGTTTCTTGGGTGTCCCAAGTAAGACACCAAACAAAATGGTTGTCAGGCTGCTGATTCACGCACAAATATTCACACATGCATGCATGAATACAGCCAATACTCCATTATACAACACGCATCCAACTCCACGCACATCACAAGGCGCTAAACACCAGGTTTAAAAGTTCATTTCCCCCAGTATCTCCTCTTCTCCCATTTTCATACACAGCACTGGTGGGGTTTATTATTCCGTCTGTTCACAGATCATAGTTCACTTTATATTTCTCCTGGGGTCAGTTCATCACAAATATCGGTACCTTCATTCCTCTTCATCCAATCACGAACGTCTATGGTGGACAGCATACATGTTTCCACCTACCCTTTCCGCTGGGTTTCCCCAG
Source organism: Conus betulinus (assembly GCA_016801955.1). NCBI lineage: Eukaryota > Metazoa > Mollusca > Gastropoda > Neogastropoda > Conidae > Conus > Conus betulinus. The sequence goes on along the minus strand of JADBJO010005385.1, from coordinate 28,800 downwards.
AGCATAACTCTATGGCGATCTCCGACTTCGCCTCTGCACGTTTGGACAGCATACCAACTATCTCTGGCTGTTGTTCCTTCCGACATCTTTCTGGCAGGGGGTATGGCTCCTGTAGCTCACCCGATTCTCCCTCCAGTCACAGCCTCGTCTACTTTGCTACTGCTACCATAACGGCGTAGCTAGAAAACAAAATAAGCTATGATGACTATACTGCCCACAGTTAGCAGCAATCCAACATAAGCACTTTTTACAAAATAAATTCGATTCCCAATTTCACGATCGAAATGGATAAAATAAAAACAAAGACTGGGACTTTCATAGTTCCTTAAAGTTGTATCAAATACTTACTCTTGTCTGAATCACTCCCTAGCAAAATACATGCGTAAGCATGTTACAGACTCATGTCTGTATTAAATGGGCCTGACAGTCGGCGGCCTCTTTTCCATTCTATCAGCGCTGTTGCTCGAATCTCTCTTCACACTCACTTCCAATGTGTTTAGCTTTTTTACCCAATTTTTCTTAACACAGCTCACATTCAAAACAAAGGAAGTGACCTGCCCTGTAAGAACGACAATTCTACGCCGTTTCCTTTTTTTACACACATTTAACTCCCTTCGTTCGCGCTTAACCTTTCAATACACAGGCGCTTAAACTTTTTCTTTCCATGTGCCTGACAATGGTATATGGGGAACTGGGAAGATACCCGTTATATATCAACTCCTATATATGTGCATTGAGATATTGGTTTAAGCTGCTTAGAATGAACAAACAAAGGCTTCCTCGTCAAGCATACGAAATGCAGTTAACTCTAGATCAAAAGGTAAAAGAAATGTTGCGTGACAAAAATAAGAGATATGTTACGCGAGACTGGGTTTAACTTTGTATGGCTACAACAGGGTGTGGGTGATGTTCGCGGATTCTTGACAATTTTACAGCAAAGACTAGTTGATATGTTTGTTCAAGAATGAACAGGATCTATAAGAGACAGGGAAAGGCACGCGTGTTACAAATCGTTTAAATCTATTTTTCAACGAGAAATACATCTTTGTAACATTGATGTATATTGTTTTTAGGGTTGCTCTGTCTCATGCAAGTCTTAATGTTCTATCTTTGAACAATACTCTTCATAGGTTCAGTGATAATTCTTATGATAAAAATGGTCATTTTTGTGTAAATATAATAGAAGATGAATATCATTTGATATACAGTTGCCCACTGTATACAGATTTTCGTGCAGCACTTATATCTAATCTTCTTCACTTACCAGTGTCAACTCTTCTTCAGACACATCAGTATCAAA
>JADBJO010005385.1:0-17500 GCA_016801955.1 Conus betulinus | reverse complement strand
AAGTCCATTTAATAATGTCTGGGCCAAAGTTGAAGAAGTTTAATGCTTTTTTCAAAAAGGACCAAGCGATAGAATCGAACGCTTTCTCAAAATCAATGCTGAGAAGCAAACCAGGAATACACCCCTCCTCCGAATACTGAATACATAATAGATTTTTCTTATATTCTTACCTATATAGCGCCCTGCCATAAAGCCCTTCTTATCTTCGTGAATATTTTTAGGTAAAAAAGCATTTTAAGCGATTGGCTGTTAGGTAGAGGCAATTTGTACGCTGTATTCAAGAGAGAAATAGGTCTCCAGTTCTTTATTGTTTTGGCTTCTTATCTTTTGGTATGCAAATAATAATGTCCTGTCTCTGTGTGGATGACATAGGCCTACATTGCTTTTCAAATCCATCATTTAGAGACCTGACAAGAATGAGCCAATATCAGAGAAGAAAAATTTACAGAACTCTACTGTGAAACCATCAGATCCAGGGCTCTTGTTATTTTTCATGTTCTTTAGTGTTACTCCTCCTACGTCACAGTAAGATAGCGGGCCCTCTAACTGGATGCTTTCTTCTTGAGTTAATTTGTTTGTCTCGCTCAATATGTGTCCAAGATCAACATTTTCACTAATTGTTCTGAATGCATCTGCTGATAAAATCTTTCGACTTCTTTAAGAACTGCATTTTGATGCGATATACTTTCACCATCATTATTCTCCAGATAACTCATTGAGCGATCAATAAAATTTCTGTTTTCCAGGCTACAAAAGTACAGACTAGGCTTCTCACTCTCCTGAATCCATTTTATCCTTGATCTAACTATCATGCCTTCTACTTTCTTTTCACGTATTTCTTGTAGCTGCACTTGGATTGCTCTGGTTCCTCAAGTTATTTTCATTAACATTTACACTTAGACTTTTAATTTTTGCTTCCAGTTCTATTTCAAGTTCTGTTTCCATTTCTTTTTTAATCCATGAGTATGATATTTGTTTTTCTCTAATTTTCAAAAGCAGCATTTAAAAAAATAACTGATCTGAAATAGAGAATTGATCCATATCGTTTGGTACCTTGTTAACATTTTTAAGGCTATAGACTAGTATAGCGTTTTTTCTTCCTTTTTTTATTCTAGCATTACATTTTACCTCACCTACAAATTTCTTATCTTTTAATAGTGAGTTATTAAATTTCCATAACTGTCTATCCCTTTTCTTTTCTTCTTCCTTCAGAATCAGGTCGATGAGGGCATAATCAGACCTGTAACTAGAACTTATGTTAGAGCCACTGATATCTGAAAGTAAGTTATTTGATATCAAAAAGAAGTCCAGCCTACCTTGTTTAATGCTATTAAATTCGCGCCAGGTATATTTTCTTAGAGATTGATACAATGTTCTGAAAATGTCTATCAAGTCCAATTTCATCATCATGTTCAGTATTGCTTTCCGAGTTCTAGACCTATTTGATGTACTAGCATAGTTACTGGAATCTAACTCACAATCTAGCACTACATTCCAGTCTCCACCCAGAATCATACTTTCATTTCCAAACAGCTCAAGTTTAGTAGTTAACAATTCAAAGAAGTCGGGGCTATCCCCAGAGCTTGGGCCATATACATTGGCAAGAGCAAACCGTTTTTTTTTTTTTTTTAGACATTCTAGGTCCACAGAGATAAAACGTCCCTCAGGATCTCTGGCTACATTGTGCACTTTGTATTCAAAGGTATTATTAAATGATATTGCCAATCCATTTTATTAGTTTAACTACCTGCTAACCATAAAGAATACCCGCAGTTATATCTAATGCAATTTTCTTGTTTAAAAGGAAGATGTGTTTTCCTGTAACATAATTATGCTATTCTTTTAATTTCTAAGAAATTCAAAAACGTCTTTTCTTTATTTAACGTCATTGAGACCATTACAGTTAAATGAAGATATTTTAAATTCCAATAATCTGCTCCTTTTTTTTTCTATCAAGCTTAATTTTGTTGTGAAGAACATCCCAAGGTACATATAGCTATTTATAGATACTCCACCATAAAACCATCTTTCATATTTGGTTAAGTAACCGCCATTTCTATAAACCATTACATTAGTTTTGTTTTGATTTACTGTTAACTTAAACCTATCTGATTTCTTTTTCAAAGTGCATAATTGATTCTGCAAACCAACCGGTGTATCTGCAAGGACGATAATATCATCAGCGAAAAGCATTAGAAATAAGTGAGCAGCACCAGGTAACATTTGTATTGCATGTTTACCTCCTCTGATATCTCTATCGCTAATTCAGTTATGGAGAGAGAGAGAGAGAGAGAGAGAGAGAGACAGACAGACAGACAGATAGACAGACAGATAAAGAAAGACAGAGAGAGAATTTTGCTAGATTAAAAAAAATGGCGAATTATGTTAATGTTGAACTACACTGTTCAGAAAGCGGCGCATAAAATATGATACCAAATGTCTTCTGGGGATGTCCAAACCTGTATGGACATTAAATGAAGTATCTACGTTATTCCACAAACAACTACTAGAATATACAGGGCTAGATGTTAGATAATCGATCCCTGGTGGGAGTACTTCAATCCTCGTGACATTGCAAATCACATTCGTATCAAATTTATTTTTCGGAGTAGCAGGGCAATGACTGCAACTTGACTTAACCATGAAAACTGCTTCATTACAGGGGAGTTTCCATTTTCTTGGCAACATGTCTACAAGTTTAAAATCAGGAGGAATTCCTGTTGAAGATTTCATTTGAATTTTTACTGCCTGTCCATAATGACTGGATAGCAGTTTTAACATATTTTTACAGGCTGCATCTCATACTGTAGACGAGCATTTGAAAACAGATTGAATGTAGGAAGTGAAAAAAATAGCTCATGACAAAGCTGGTCTCGAAAAGCTTTAGTTTTGAGTCTCTTTTGAGACTGAAGTTTACGGAGCATCGTGACTTGATATGACCATAACAATTATTATTTACAATAACACCGAGTTCTTTGCAAGGATCAACTTATTCAACCCTCATATACAATAAGTTAGAATTTTTAGAGTGATTTTGATGCTTTTATCTGGTGGTTATTATTTTAGGTGTGTTTTGTTTTGTTTTGTTTATTTGTTTGTTTGTTTGTTCTTTGGGGGGGGGGGGGGGTTGAGGATGAAGACATATGCGATTGGAATCAGACCATTTGATTATTTTGTTCATAGTTTTAATGAAATGTCAGATGATTTACATAACTTAAGGTTTTTAAGAAGATTGTAATCAAGAATGTCAAATGTTTACCGAATCTTCCTTGGGAACACTTTTAATTTTGTCATCGTTTATATTAGTAAAGCATTCAACGTCTATTTTAATCAGTGCCATTTGGCAAGAATTGTTGTCCCTAAAGCCCAACTGTCTTTGATGAAATAGATTAAACGAATTTCTGTGATCAAGAGTACGTTTGTTTATATTATTTCCAATGGTTTAGAAAATACAGGCGGAATAGAATTGCGTCGGTGCAGTTAAAGAGACGAATGTGATCACCTTTTGTTGGACTGGTATTATTCATGCAATTTTAAAAGCCTTGTGGAAATCAATTTTAGACATGCAGAGGTGGTAAATATAGATAAGCGTTTCAGCAAATATAGAATCTAACAGTTGGAGAATTTTCCAGTCGATGGCGTAAAAGCACATAGTATTTTTTTTAATAAGGGCATTGACTACTTTGTGCACACCTAACCATGGAATATCTTGACACATGATGTTTTTCGACGTACACGAATTTTGAAGAGCACGTCATTTGTTCTGATTTTTTATTTTTATTTTTATTTATCATTATTATTTATTTTTTTCTTGGTATTGTCAATTGGCCGTAACAGAGCAATATGTGTTCAAATTGTCAATAGATTTCTGTTAAAGTGTTGTGATACGTGCGTTTAAATTTGTATTAATAATCTGATTAATGGTTCTCCAAGCTCATTGCGTGTCTGCCTTAAATCAAACAGGATCTCTAACATATTTTCTTCTGGGATGACAGTTTTAATATCTAATAAGACATTTGAGTTTTAAATTCTCTACAATTTCCTCATGCCAGAAGTCAGTCTCTTAAATCAATGGCTTTTAAGGAAACCTAACACAGAGTAACTTTTATTCAAGACTGGCACAGCCTTTTAAACTTGAATAAAGTCAGACAAATACAAAGACAAACAATCTAATAGTGGGGGAAAACAAGCGCAGGCCAACAACTAAATTGTCTTCATAGTAATGACTTGGCAGAAACTTTGAACTTAAGGAGGGGAGGAGGAGGGGGGGGGGGGGCAGCAGGAGGTGAAGATGTAAAAACTGGGAAAATGAAATTAAGAAAATATGAAAAGGAGACACGGCTGGCTGTATCTGCGCTCCCGGCGTCAAATAGAGACACACCACAGTCCATAATACCGTGGTGTTCTCACCACCAAGGGTGCAAAAAAGAATCCAATAGCACCCCCGAAGCAGCCAGCGAAGAGTAGTAAAGGAAACCAAACGAAAGTGTGGGGAGGAAAAAAAGTTGCTGAAAAACTACAGATATTATGCAAATAGTATAAAATGTAGGGGGCAATCTTTGAGCCTACGCTTGAGGATCCACCCAAGGATGCAAGGGAGATCAAAAGACAAACACAAAGGAACCTAAAGTTACTCTGTGTTAGGTTTCCTTATGGGAGCAAAGACTACCCCACTTGTTTACTGTTTATTGTTTACTGTTCCCTGCCTCATTTCATTTCTAATTTCGTTTTGATTAAATCGAGGTTATTTGTATTTGTTTCTGTCTGTCTTTGTGTTTGTCTTTTGATCTCCCTTGCATCCTTGGGTGGATCCTCAAGCGTAGGCTCAAAGATTGCCCCCTACATTTTATACTATTTGCATAATATCTGTAGTTTTTCAGCAACTTTTTTCCTCCCCACACTTTCGTTTGGTTTCCTTTACTACTCTTCGCTGGCTGCTTCGGGGGGGGGGGCTATTGGATTCTTTTTTGCACCCTTGGTGGTGAGAACACCACAGTATTATGGACTGTGGTGTGTCTCTATTTGACGCCGGGAGCGCAGATACAGCCAGCCGTGTCTCCCTGATGAGTTTCCGACCCAGCAGACGAAAGGCCTCGGAGCAGGCAATACAAATATATCTGCCTTTAAGAGGGATTGCGATGGTTCCCTTATGCAGCCAGTGAAGAGTTTTCATATTTTCTTAATTTCATTTTCCCAGTTTTTACATCTTCAACCTCCTGCTGCCCCCCCCCCCCCCCCCCCCCCCCCCCCCCCTCCCCGCCCTCCTTAAGTTCAAAGTTCTGCCAAGACATTACTATGAAGACAATTTAGTTGTTGGCCTGCGCTTGTTTTCCCCCACTATTAGATTGTTTGTCTTTGTATTTGTCTGACTTTATTCAAGTTTAAAAGGCTGTGCCAGTCTTGAATAAAAGTTACTCTGTGTTAGGTTTCCTTATGGGAGCAAAGACTACCCCACTGTGTTACTGTTTATTGTTTACTGTTCCCTGCCTCATTTCATTTCTAATTTTATATTCTCGATTAGGCCAAGTAACATGGACAGGGAAGTGATCGCTGCACATGAAAATTTGTGGGCATGTTTCTGATATGGTGTGTATAAAAGATTGGTAAACATGGTTGATGAAAGTTTAGGAAGTGGCAATAATTTTTGCTGATTAATCAATGACCTAAATAGAATAACATTAAATGATTTTTCGCTTTAAATCCAAGATCTCTTTGTTTTACATTGATCAGAATTGAAACCACCTATGATTTGATTTGATGACAAGGATCCTTCTTCTGATACCAGAGTAAACTTATTCATCCAATCAGCATGCTCTAAAACGAAGCCTAAAGGAGCCAGTATCAAAGTTTGAAGCTGAAATTTCAATGGGGATTCTACATGATAGTTTTCCATAGAAGCGAGTTAGTTGAATCTTGGTGAATGAGCTCATTCCCGACGGTCTCGTTTTCATTCTACGCCCATCGTGCGCCGAATTCAGCGAGATAAGAGGTTACTCGTTCTCCATTTTCGTTGTCTTGAGTGTTGTTTATCTTGCCTGAAGAAAACCTAAGAGGTCCAATCTCGTCTTGTTTTGTGTTATTGTTCGTTTGTTCACGCTTGGCGGATACAGTACTTTGAAAAAAAAAAAAAAAAACATTGTTGAGATCGCCTGCAGTCTCCTCACTTTGCAACTAATTGTAATATTTCGACTTAATAATTTGTTAAACAGTTTTCATAGAGCGACATTTATTGTAATGGTTTGCCACATTAACTAACTGTCTTTGTCTGTTACGCGAGCACGCGCGCGCGCGCGCACACACACACACACACACACACACACACACACACACACACACACACACACACACACACACACACACACACACACATCGTTTTTACAAACAGCATACTACAACTTGCTTTGCTTTACTGAAACAGGTAAACATGGATGTAAAAAAACTGTTGTTTTTTTTTTTTTTATAACTGAAAGTATTTTCTCTGTGTGCCGTATTGCAGTTATTGTATGTAGTGTAATTTGAAACCAAAAATATCAACAGTGTTCCAGATTGTTTTTTTTTACATTTGTTTGCTTTCAATGTTCTTAGAGCCATTGGTTATATTTGCAGTTGAAGTATTTATTACATTAAAGGAAATATATTTCAGATGCCTTAATGTATGTGTGCCTTTTTGGCTTTTTGTTGTTTTTTGTTTACTGTGTGTGTGTGTGTGCCTTTTTGGCCTTTTGTTTTTTTTTGTTGACTGTTTTCTCTAAGTACTTATCACAGATAAGGTAAAACAACAATGTGAACGTTCATCTGTAACAGCGCAAACAGGCTCTGCAAAGCTAGTAATTGTCAGTAAACTTGAAAAGAAACATTTGAGAAAAACAATGTATGGAGGTACCACTGAAATGGAACAAATTACAACTGCAGAAGAAGCTAACTTTCACACATGGACAAATAGTTACCAGCTTTTCAAATGGATTTCTTCCTAAAGAATAGCTTCCGAGAGATCAGTGTATATTTTCATCTTTGTTTAAAAAAAAGATTTTGTGCGGAATGGTAAGTAAATTGTATATTAGGCTGAACCAATAATTAAAATGTTTAAACTATCGTTATGGTCATATTCACACGAGTTTCTGTCTTACTGGAAAAATAAATCATTTACATGATAAAGTAGAAAGAAACTCGTGGAGAGTGTGGCAGCAGAGAGTCCTCAGAAGAGAAGCCCCCTTCAAGCAAGTGTTTCGGCCCTTATCTCCTGACTCTCCAGGGGGGGGTTGGGCCACACCCGGTTCATGACTCTGGATATCCCTCTGCTGCCCCTTTTTTCCCATCTTGGGATGAGCCATGGCTGGGATTCGAACCCATGACCCTCTAGACCTGCTCATTTTCCATTTAATGGCTAGCACTCTAACCACTGAGCCACTGGGGCACCTGATATTTGTAGGGCCTTGGAAATTTAACCTTATGAAGTTCACTTTGTTCCTCCTTGACCAGATCCAGCTTGAACACTTCTCTGCCATTTCTGCCATTGCTTTCAGGGCTCTGGGTTTTTTTTTCCTCTCTGCAACCGAGAGCTGTTTCATGAGGCTGTATGCAGACGTTCTTACAAACCCCCTAGCTCCAATTTCTGCAGTGAGGACTTTGACCTGATGGCCTTCTCTCCTCACGCTGTTTGCCAGATCAGCATACTTTTCAGTCTTGTAGATTTGAGCTGCTTCCATTCTGTTCTCATATGGCACTGTGAGCTCGATCATGATCAACTGCATGGTTGACTGAGAGTGGACTACTATGTCTAGTCTTGTGCCACTCTTGCTGATGATCTGTGGGTGACTCTTCCATTCTGGGAGGTCTGCAGTGCACTCCCAGTCATCTGCCCCGTCCAGCAGACTCTGCCTCCATGTTCCAAGTGGCACTGTTGTTCTTGGCCATGATTTGCTGCCTCTTGCCGTGAAGAATGTTGCGGGTGCTTTTGGAGTCCTGATTTTCCCTTTTGTGGTGTTGGTACTAGCCCTGACTGCTAGTACAATCTCTTTGAGCACTTGGTTGTGCCTCCATGTGTACCTTTCCTTGAGCCAGGGCTACTTTACATGAGCTTAGGACATGTTCCACTGTTTGTTTTTCATGGCAGAGGGGACATGCAGGATTGTCTGTTTTTTGCCACTTCACCAGGTTTGCATTTGAGGGCAGAAGGTCATATGCAGATCTGAGAATGAAGCTGATCCTGAGAGGGGCCATGAGCCAAATGTCATTCTGGGTGAGTCTTCTTTGGAGTGCATTCTCCCACGTTGTCCATTGCCCTTGCTGGCTCTGCTGGACTGCTTTTTGGAGTCTTTTCTGGTCATTTACATGATAAATCAAATATGTGTTTTTAAGTTTACCATTTAGATTTCTGATGTTGTGATAGAGAAACGTTATTTCTTTTCCCTGACTGTCTAGCACTTCCTCTTTGGAGTTGCTTCTAGATTATCGAGACATGTAATGGCCTCCTTCCATTGGTATGGAGTTCACTCCAGTCTGTGCGCATGACCCACTACCTGGCCTTCCATGATGCATAGTCTCTCTCTCTCTCTCTCCACCTTCCTATCCCCAATGACGTTCAGCCCCTTCCATCCTATGTACATGTTGTGGTCGGCAATTGTTTGCCACACCTGACAGAGCCCCTTAGCCTGTCACACCACACACGCAGTGAAACATGTTTGTAATGTTGTTAGCACGTACCACACCTAATGAAAAGCAAACAGGAGGAAATGATAAACGAATCCCATGACAAGCATCTAGCCTGGTTGTGTGTTTGCGTACCATACTTTCTAAAATACACTTATATGCCCTACTACAAAATGGAAAGATGCAATTTAGCATGTACAGATGACGTTCAGCATGTTTTTTTTTTATCTCTCCCCTCCGCACCCCCCCCCCCCCCCCCCCCCTTCTTTTTTTGCTTTTTGCACAAGTTTCGGAAATGTCTTGAAAACTCACGTCTGCAAATGTTTCAGCTAGTTTCCATTGCATATTTATAGCTGTTCAATGACTCGATGTATGTGTAAAGGGGAAGGATAGTAATAAGCCACGTTTTATACATGAAACGCCTAAATGAATTCTTTTATCCTTAATCTGTCAGATTTGCACACATTGCAGATTGTATAAACAAGAACTTGAAATTCCTAAAAATCGTCATCATCTCCTGGGCCTGAGATTTGGATCAAACCCGCCTGACGGATACTCGTGGTAAATTCTTGTGAGTACTCATTTTGTTTTCAAGGTCTCAACTGATCTTTCATGTGTTTTTCATGCATTTAATTCTTGTTATTATTTGTTTCAAATCAGAAAATACGTGGAAATTATTCGTTATTTCAATCTTGGTTATTTTGGCGTCAGATTTGTGCACTGAAATATTTTATAACCGTTAGTGAAGTTAATCCATTTTTAACATCATAAAGATGTCATGTGAACTGATGACGAAAAACGGCGAGGGAAATCCAAGGAAAGCAGGTCATGAGGTCGACGTGTGCGGTTCTGCTCTCGCACTTAAGAAGGCGCTTCACTGTAAAAATGAAAACATATTAACAAACACAGAATCACTTAGTCACCAAACGAAACATTGGTTCACAAAACTAGCAAACTAAAAAGTCACGCGCCATGCAGTTGGGCCTCAGCAAGTCATTTGATCAGCTGCCGCTTGTTCTGACGTCATGAGGACCCAGACGTGACCAATAGTGTAATCGACACGGGCTATGCTCCAACACCTTCTTACTCTCCTAGTCGTTATCGCCATAGCCAAAATCGGTCGCTGCTGATGGGTCTTATGGCCGGAAGGAATGGCCAGTGTCTCTGTCACTTGCCACGCACTGGGCTGTGTGACTCTCTGTTCTTTTCAGCATTGACAGTGTCCTTGGTGCCTCATGGCATCCCTGTTGCTGCTACCTTTTTATTCGATATACGTGGTCCCGAGGTCTACTTCCCTCAGACAAATATGCCACCCCACCCCACCTCCTGCTTTGTTTTTGCTACTGTGTCTGTTAAATTGTGAGCCATCTTATCCCACACCACTCTCTCTTTTCTCAAGTATATCATGAAAATCGTGAATGCAGATTAGTCTTATTCCCTACTGGTATTGTTTGAATTTGACTGTCATGTTTTTGTTTACATGATTTTCGTCTGGCCTACCCCATGGGTACCAGCACTTTTATATTCTTTGATGTTTGAAATCCTCTAACACTGTGCAAGATGTCAACAAAAATACAATGAGCAGACATGTCATAGTCTTATGTTTCGTTGGGGAGAGGATGATGAGAATTACAAAGGAACGCAGACCGCCGCAAGTCTTGAGAAAACCTTGTAGTCTATCGTTGTAGTCATCTTCATTATTTGTGGCTCTAATCTAGTTACTAATATTGACAAATTTTCTGTCTCCTCCTTTCTTACCACTGTTCTTCCATAAAGTTGATCCAGGTCGTTTTATATGCTTTCTTCAGCAGTTAGCAGTCCGTTTTGTTCAGATTCAACTGCATTAAAACAACCAATTTGTTTGCATTTTTCGAATATTATTCCCAACTCGTATTTACTGTTTATATTTGTTGCAAATGATTGAACTCTGCACTGTTCTGTCCTGTTTCGAGTCTTCCCTTTGCACTCTAAATGCCAACATGATTCCAGCAGCAATGTCAGATTTGCTGGGCTGTTTTGTTTTGTCAGTGTTGGATCTGAGCTGATCTTGTGTACGCCCATCTTGTGCTGAATATTTGAGAAGATAAATGGTTGCTTGTTCTTCATTTTCTTTGTCCTGAATATGGTTTCTCTTGGCTGAAGCAAACCTAGGAGGTCGAACACGTTGTGTTTTGAATTGTAATTTGTTTGTCTCTGTTATCTGGTATATTTACTTTAAATTCCTTGCAAGATTTGATCTTATGTACATTTTATTTCTCACGTTTTTTTTCTAATAATGAGTGCCAGGGTTCTACTTGATGTCACGGCCTAATCGTGTTTTACATAGCAAAAATATTGTGTTGCTAACAGAACATAACACCAGCCGTCTCTAATACATGTTGGTCATAGTGAACTCGATTCAAACAAATTCAGTGTATCCATCACTGTTCCACTTGGCATGTCTTGAACTCAGCTAACCCCAACCACTTCATATACACACAATTCTCTCTGTACGTGCTTCAGGAGTATGAACCTGTGCCAATACAAGACATTGGAAAGGACATTCCAGCCCGACAGTGTCACACAAAACTTGGCGCTTTTCTCCCCTAAGGTATACGGTGATGTTGGCACAATTTGACATTATTATTTACTTCGCTAACAAAAATGCTAGTTCTGGCCCGTGACGAGGACAAGTCCATAATTTTTTGGACACTGAATAGTTCAGGGACGCTCATCACATTAGATGATAATTATTCAGTCATGAACAAAATAAGATGGAACTCTCCATTGATTTTGTCCCTAATGCCACAATGTTTCCTATTATGCCCCCCCCCCCCCCCCCACACACACACACCCTGAGAGAGAGAGAGAGAGAGAGAGAGAGAGAGAGAGAGAGAGAGAGAGAGAGAGAGGTGGGGGGGAGGGGAGAGAAGAGATTTCAGTTCACAAAGGAATAATTTGATAAAAAGTACGTGTAGCTTATTATGCCAATCTTCACTAGGATCTTTGGAAAATCAATAGCAGATCATGTTATGGCCATTTCTACAAGAATCATCGTTTTATTTTTTTTTCGATGTTTACGTCATTTTATGAATAATGAGCTGATCAGGAGCGTATTGCACATTAAACAATCTTCTGTTCATTGGCCGGCATGAGTAGAATCAAGCCTGCTTGTAGTCATGGCATCACCTTCGTTTGGATACCTCACGTTCAGAGCAAACATCAGTCTCGCTGGTTCGCCTGTCTTGACGAAGAATGTCTCTGTCCCTGCACAGAAGGTCACTATGATCAGTTTCAAAGAAACAGGTCCTGATGAAGTAGACCTCAAGGTTTACCGTCATTGCACTGGATGTCATGATTCAGATGGCCGTGTCAGAAAAGAAAAAACTCTTGTCTGGTCCAGACTGTCGGACATTAAGTCTGACTTTGCTCATGTTGTCAAGGCTACAGTTCTTGTTTTTGTTGTCAGAAGGCGATCTTGCATGAAAACCAAATCTGAATGCTTTAGACTGCTCCTCTCTTTTTTTTTCCCTGAGCCTAAAGCACCCCATTTGTTACCTGGTGGTTTATGGAACTGTTCTGTAGATCACTACGGCAGTTTTCATCACCACATGGCATGTAACCATCACACAGAGTGCGAAGATGGACGGGATGAAACAGAACACTGTCCATTCAGTAGTTCTAGTTGCAAGGGCTTAGTGGCGTTTTGTGATAGTTGCTACAAATTTGTGAAAAATCCTAATATTTCTGCAATATATGGCACTGATATTCTTGAAATTGGTAGCAGATTCTGCCATTCACTGGGGGGCAGGTTCAGGTTTCCACGGTGTATGTGTGATTGGCTTAGTCCCATTAAAAACATAACAAGGATGCATAGCTCGAGGCTGTTAGAGCTTTGGATGGGCTGCAGTTCGAACGACATCTCACTGCCAAACATGTACAGGCATGAAGTTCTGAGTGGGCATTCTGCCATTTATTATTTCAAAAGGACTGGGCCCTCCGAGGGTGTTCATGACATAGGTGTGAAGGAGTGTTGGGTAACAAATAGTATTAGACATGATTCTGATAGTTGTGTTTTAGGAAAGGTAAGCTTATTTAAAGGGTTAGTTTGTGAAATTCAAGCCAAATAAGACTGAGAAGCACCCACATGATTCCAAAAAGATTTCTTTGCACAGCACTTATATTTGGCACGCAGAAAAACAATACATTATGACGAAGCCCCCAAGGTCACATGACTCACGCTTTTCTGTTATGTGGCTCGAACACTATAAAGGGTGTGGAGAAAGTCTTTTGGATTGTGATTATTCTGATCAATTGTCACTTGTAAATAGAATGCGCCCAGCAGATCACCCTGCCACGTTTCCTCCCACTTTAACGTGTAATGATGGGGTCACTTCATTGCCATATACACTGGTGTGCGACTTCATAACAGATTGTCAGGACAAGAGTGATGAATTGGTCTGTGTGTATCCTGTTTGTACCAACACATTTACATGCAGTGATGGTGAGTGTTTGCCATTTAATTATGTATGTGATCAAATTTCCCATTGTCAAGATGACGCTGATGAAGACAATTGTAACAGATTTAGGATAATCCAGTTTGATGTTTCATGTATCCCAACTCCTACGGTTATCAATTTTAATGGCATCGACCATTTCATCCCAGCTGCAATGAAAGACAATGAGTCTTGTCCTGACAGCCACTACCGCTGCCCTGGCCTCGTCAATGACTGTCTGCCTGTCTATACACGTTGCAATGGAATATACGACTGTCATGACCAACAGGACGAACAGGGATGTGAAGGTCTGAAGTGTCCCGGATTTTTCAGGTGTAGAATGTCAACCATCTGTGTACACAGTGACCACCTGTGTGATAGCTGGCCTCACTGCCCAATGCGTGATGATGAGTTTGTTTGTGGCTTGACCTGTCCGGTAGATTGCCAGTGTCAAGGCCACACCTTCCTGTGTTTTAAGCCTTTCTCCACTGCACCTTTCCCTCATCTCCGCTACCTGGATGCAACTGGTTCAGGTATGACACTGTCTGATGTAAATAATCATGTTCGCCTCTTCAAGCTGATTCTTGCCAACTGTTCACTTATCTTCATGCCTAAGCTCAACATGCCGAATCTAAGGATTCTTTACCTTAATGGCAATAACTTTCAACTACATCAATGTAACCAGTTTTGTAAGCTCCATAAATCTTCAGGCACTGTCCCTATCCTACAACCCACTAACTTTACTCTGCATAGATCCTTCTTCTGCTTCTCTGCAACATTCTTTGACTGTAGTGGATCTCTCTTACACATTTTTGACAGAACTCAAACCCGAAGTATTTTCAGTCTTTCCCAACCTGTTGAAACTGAATGTGACTTTTACTTTTGTCCATACTATCAGCCCAGGTGGTTTTAAGTCTCTACAATACTTACGAGAACTACATATGGATGGCAGTCCAGTGAAAACGTTTCCTCTTGATTTATTCAAGGAGCTATCTCATTTACGGGTCATATCAACAAACAATTACAGACTCTGTTGTAATGAAATACTACCCAGTTACTTTGATAAGGCATCATGCATTTCTCCAAAAGATGAGATTTCAACGTGTGAAGATTTAGTGCCATCATGGACATATCGTGTGTTTTTATGGCTTATCAGCTGCCTGTCCTTGACTGGTAACCTTTTCTGTTTGTGTATACGTCTGTTTAAAAAGACCATGACTTCTACGACTGGGTTTAGTGTGTTTGTCACCAGCCTCACCATGGCTGACTTTCTCATGGGTGTTTTTACATTGCTATCCTTGGGGAGGCTGATGAACGATTCCGTGGCAGATATTTCCATTATGATGACAAATGGAAAACGAGTGCCACCTGTAAAGCAGCAGGTTTTCTCTCTCTGTTGTCCAGTGAAGTGTCAGCTCTGATTATCTGGCTTATCACACTGGACCGCTTCATTGTTCTTCATTTTCCTTTTAGCACTTTACGATTTCAGAGAGACTCAGCAGGAGTGGCATGTCTGGTGACTTGGATATTGGGTTGGTCTCTAGCAATGATACCATTGCTACCATTTACATCACACTGGGAATTTTACAGTCAGACAGGCGTTTGTATTCCACTGCCAACAATGAGGCATGAATTCAAAGGCAAAAACTATTCTTTAAGTATTTTAATCATCTTTAACTGTTTTTTTTTCTTATTGGTCTTTACTGGTCAAGTCCTTGTCTATTGGTCAGTACAAAACAATGCCTTAAAAATCAACACAACAAAGATATCACAGGATATGACCATAGCCAGACGATTAATTACTGTGGCAATGACTGATTTCATGTGCTGGGCGCCCATTGGAATCTGTGGTGCTTTGGTATCAGCAGGTACTTCAATTTCTGCAGAAGTGAATGTGGTCCTGGCTATATTTTGTTTTACCATTAAACTCTGCAGCAAACCCTTTCATGTATACATTCAACACACTGTCAGAAAAAACGAAAAAAGTCCCAGGAAGCTAGACTTTTAAAGTTTTTAAGTTCACACACTGAATTAATTGCTAGCAAATAGGCCTGAAATATGTTGTGCAGTGCTACTTCATTTTATTGTATCGCAGTGCACTTGAAGAAATGACTCGAATGCGTATTAGTGTGATGGTGTTACGGTGTTATGGTGGCTCCGTTTCTGGCAGTGCGGTATCGTATCCATTGTGTGTGATGACCGTAATCCTGTGATGTCGTCTTCACAGTATTGAATACCACTTCATGCTGCAGTCAAGGAAACTAGAGGCACTAGGTTAAGATGTAGAAATCTATGGATGCGGGTGGCAGAAGACAATATGCAGCTTGTGTGCCAGTTATCACAACTCAAAGAAACAAGGAACAGGAAAAGTATTCAGACCACTTCCAACATCTCTACCAGTAACAGTAGACAGTAAACTTCTGTCACTGAAAGAAATGAATGACTATTGTAAGTACAAAAAAAGCTCGAAAAGTGTGTAACATTTGTTCATCGGAAGCTAGATTCCGCAAAATAATGTATTGTTAGCAGAGCTGTTCACTGCTGGTTTTGAACTTAAATTATTACACCATGGCATGATTTTAAAACGGGTACAGAAATGTACCAGGGTGTAGGGTACCCAGCTAACCCTTAATCATTCTACAGACTGCTGAGGTGTGTCTTCAAATGCTAGAAGAATGTTTCACAAACCTGGGGAAAAAAAATAAGGAGAGCTTGGTAGCAGTAAGTCTTTAGTGGGAACCCCCATCCCTCTCCCACCCTCAGACAATCGATTCGGCCCTGAACTCCTTACACTGAAAAAGGGCCAGGCACAACTAGGTCATTACTCATAAATGCCCTTCACCTGTCGGTATTTTTCCTTGGTGTTGCCGCGATTCAAACCAGCAGCTTCTGGATGGTAGACATCTGAAGGCGTTGCCTATTTACCCTGGTGTCTTACCACATCGCTATTGGACTCCTGTCCCTAGATGCGAAATTTAATTCTTATGAATTTGCTTTAGCACTTCCTTGACCAGAACCAGCAAGAACTCTGTTCAAATGCCTCTGTCTTTCCTGGTGCTTTTTCAAGCCCATCGTGAGCTGTGCAACGAGACCCTAGATTGGTGAGCCTACAAACCCTTTGCTCCAGCCCCTATTGCGAGGACGTTGGCTTGGAATCGAAACTCTTTCAAGCTGATGGCCATACTAGCATGCTTCTCAGTCTACTGAATGCGAAATTGTTCTTCTATGCTTCGTGTGACACGGTGTGGTCAATCGAAATTGTTTATTTCAGTGAATCTAAACGAAAAAAGAGTACCTTGTCACATGCCACTGTTTCTGATGATGAGCAGTAGAGGTATCTTATATGAAAGGTCATCCACTTCCATCCAGTAAATCCCGCTTGCATTCTCTTGATGTTGCAGCTGCTCCAGACCATGGTTTGGAACCCATTAGTGTAGAAACTCGTTGCTCGAGCTTCTATACGCGTTGTGTTCCCTATAGTACCAACCATGTGAGCAGTCTTCTTAGTCAGTAGGTTATGTGTCCGTGTGTACTACTATCCGTCGGTTAACGTTACTTTGCTTGAAGTCAAGACAGGTCCCATCGTTTATCCTTCCCGCCAGAGTGAGCACGAAGGCTGATCTGATTTCTCTCATAAATTATGACTTTGTTTGAATTCGAGATCAGTCATATGCAGATCTGGAATGTAGCGCGGATTGCAGGAAGTGTTATATGCCATGTTTCATTCCAGCTGAGAATTCTTTTGGGGCGTGTCTTTCTACATAGTTCTTTGCCCTGTTGGCCTTGCTGGACTCCCATGGCACGCCTTTTCTTTGTTCAACACCTGCCTTAGTATGTCTCTCTTTGCGTTCCATATTGCCCCTGACCATACTAGATTTCTGTTATTCTCAGTCTCCGTCTAGGTTGGTTTGTGTCCTGTTATTTCCTTCGACAGCAGGAATGTTCTATTTTCTGCCAGTCTTTAGTTTAAGCTAGACTGATCTCACAACCATATCTCCCGAGACATCACGCATTGTCAGTTATCTTGCAGGATGAATTTAATGGTACCTTCAGCTTTGCTTGACGGCTGCGAATTGCAGCTCTTCTGTCACCTTGTTACATTTCCTTGGCCTTATTTAGGTACCCGATTAAGCTGGGTGGGCAGAGAATATTTTGACACCGCAAAATCTGACATCAAGAGTGGTTCGAACTCACAATTGTTAGCTCCATAGGCGAACACACTAACGGTTACTTTATGACACCCCCTCCCCCACCTCCCTAAACATGGTTCATGGCACTGTCACAACAACACAGAACAAATTCGTGAAGTATACGTTTAAAGCTTTTGTATCACCTGTAGATACTGTAATAGCCCTTGCTCTGTGTCACGGGCTCTG
>JADBJO010005384.1:175581-192786 GCA_016801955.1 Conus betulinus | reverse complement strand
CCCCAGCTCCCCCCCCCACCCCCTAATCACATTTTAGTTGTGAAACAGATTCAGGGATGTTCACATGTAAGCTGTGGTCAAAAGGAGCACAGTGCATCGGATTCTGGTGAATCTGTGGTGTTCCTGTAAGGACCAATACTCAAGACTTTATCCTTCTATTTTTTTTTTTTTTTCCTGTTATAAGAAAGAAAGTTTAGCCCGGGTTTTGTTTGTTTTGTTTGGTTTTGCTCATTTTGTTTTCGGTGTGCACGGAAGAAATTTTTCTTTTAACAAAAGATCTTAAACACCAATGATGATAACAAATACCACGTCAACATAGTGTAAAATCCTAAATGATAAAATCCTGCTTCAACCCCATTGATATATATGACAAAACACACACATCCGTTTACTGCTTAATGTATCATATAAAACAGACCCACATATCATTACTAACATAGATCTGTAATTATAACCATGCGAATCCCCCCTCCACATGCAAATATCTAAATTAATGCTAAGTCATGATGCTAAGGTGTAAAAAAGTATGTATGCAGACATAGAAGTACGCCAACATGCACACACACATATCCCTCCCCCCCCCAAAAAAAAAAAACATTACATACAAACATGTTTATACTATATACATACAATACAGAATACAGACATACATGTTTTGCATAATTAAATGACTTTAATTTTTTAAGTGCCAATTGTTCTAGTATTGAAAAGAAAGAGTAATCTATTGGTTACTGGCCTAAATCAGTGTTTCCCATTCGACCAGGTCGCACCATTTTGTCCCATGCTCCTGCGTTAACATCAGTCACTTTTCCATCGAACATTAGGCCATTTTGTCCCCGAAAAGTAGATCCAACGTTTTTCCCCGTAATCGCCACTCAGTTCACAAACGATGGTTTCGACACTGGGAACCGACCAATTTTCCTGCATTTTTGTCGCTGCAGAGAGAAGTAGTCATTGATTTTAAAGACCAACCCTGTATGGCCGCCAGCAGACAATTTCTGATATGTGCGCGGTCCAAACTATAGATTGTATCCGGCTTTACTCGTAGGTTGTTCGCTTTCATTAATATAACAAGTACAGAATTTTCGTTTAGTAAATCTTAGTCTGTCATTCTCAGTAATACCTCAGCACTGTATTTCATCGGAAATAAATAACTGTACGAGCTCGGTACAGGTTTTCGAGTTTTTATTTTGTGTTAGGGACGCCGCATTAGTCACACTGTTGACCAATAATGATGAGCAACAAAGTATGAGCTCACTTGCCGGGTCCGTAAAACTGTAGCAGCAGCAAAAAATAAACAGATTTTTTTGACAGCAGATTCTTGAAGTCAAAATGAATTTCAAAAAAGCTTGTCTTTGAGGATTATCAGAAGATGTTTTAAAAAAGGAAAACAGAACAAATATCGACAACGTTTCGGTCATAGATCCGAATTCACGGATAAGCCTTGTTACATACATAAAGAAAAAAAAACAAAAAGAAAAACAAATAAATGAGATAATTTATTTGTTTTTTCTTTTCTTTTTCATATATCACACGTCCTGAAGATGATCTGGGACCGAAACATTGTCCGACATTTGTTTGTTTTTTTCTTTTCTTTTTTAATCTTCTGAGATAGAATCCTCAAAGAATTTTTTTTTTATTATTAATTTTAGCCAGCAGAATGTTTGATGCAGTAGATTAGATATAAGCAAAGTGGAACAAAACCTGCAAGTGATACTATAAGTGTTTCAGAATGTGTGCGTGTTTTAAACAATAGACTTTTTTTGTATACTCTGCTGTTGTACAACACATTGCCTACGTAATTGAGACCACTTATAAAACGATTCGCTATCCTTGATTTCTTCAATACTTTTACCAATACATGACATAGGAGAGGAACTCAGGAAGAATGAATGCCAGGAATTTGGTTTGATTTTGTATCGCTTTTGTTATCATCATATTATACTTTGAATATATATTTGGAGGTCCAAGCTCACTTGGTGTTTTTATGGTCGGACCTCTCCCAGTTCGATCAAGTACTTCTCTCTTTGATCCAACATAAAACCCTAGATCTTCTCATGTTGAAAAGATGGTTATTATCACTTTTGTTGTCCATCTGACAAAAATGTAACAGAGATGCTGTGATAAGAAAAAGAATGATGATGTATTGATTATTTAATACGAGTGTAGGTCTGAAGCAACAGCAGCCCTTGAAGTAATAAACCATTTGACAGGCAAAACGAGATCTGGTACAGTATGTCCAATATGATATCGACAATGTTGTTTAATCAAGTCTGTTTTTTGGTTTGTGAGAATGTACAAATGAGTTATTGTTTGCATTTTTTTAACTATATGACTCTTTTGATGATTAGACTAGCAGCAACTCCATGATCATTTTACATAAAATTCCTTTCTCTTGCCGACAGCGTATAAAACAGCACAAAACATACTGGCACTCTCACTTGACCCGCTCCACCCGTCGACAATCTGTGACTGGGTCCCTGAGGAAACAATTTAATCTGGAGTTGGGTGTACGTTTTGAGCGACAAAGCTGCCCGAGTTCCTAAACCAGACCGATTGGGTATAAAATCAGCCCACTTTATAGTCCAGCAGAAGGCAGAGGGGCCAAATATATCAGCAACCCGGCAATTGTCAAGTCAGATTCCCAACACAGCACTCTTGGCAAAATTAAATGGCTAGATTTATCAAAAGGCCTGTGGCAAAACGTTGATTTTTGTTATGTGATCTTTTAATGTTTTTCTTCTTTTTTTTTTGGGGGTGCTGAGCGCGAGAGGGAACATGAGGAAGAGAGGGAAGTTCAATGGATGGAGCTGGCGAGATTGAGCAGGTTGAGGGGAGATATATCTCGAGAACGAGAGATGAGAAGAGGATGCGAGATGAGAGGAGAGAAGAGGCGCGAGGGGCGAGAGAGAGAGAGAGAGAGCATTTGCCACGTGCCCTCGCTGCGTGTTTTGGCACACTCCACAAACACACGACCACAGACACCCAGACACCGACACACCGACACACAGGACACACCACGCATCACACACCCCACACACACAACACACCACACACCCCTCCACACACACACACACACCCACACACCACACACGCACGCACGCACACACACACACACACACCCACACAACCACAACCCACACCCACACACACTTCTGACGCTTATCTTTGTCATTCATAAATCTCATCATCATCATCATCATCATCAGCTTCTTCTTCTTCTTTCTTCGTCTGCTTCTTCTTCTTTCATCACTCATCTCATCACCCATCCTCACCATCATCAGCACAATCGTCACCAATCATCATCATCCTCATCATCATCATCATCATCTCGTACCCATATCATCATTCATCATTATCATCATCTGATTATCATCATCCTCATCTTCATTCTGTAAGTTTGACTGATCGCCCCTGAACTAGTCCGGTAACAAAATGTATCAGGAGGAACTGTTTATATTTGTCGGCCGTAACAACATACCGCTAGCGACAGTGTGTGCCGTCAGAGAGTTGGTAATATCATCATACCGGCGGACCATATATGCCCGGAGAACAATATATAAAGAATACTGCGACGGATCCGTCTACGCTTGACTGCATGTCAATTTTATCTCTGATGTTCGCCGAAAGAGCGAGGTTTTTGTAAAAAGCAGGTTTTTGGCAAGACGGGTGGAATATGAATATGAAAGACCGAGAGCTGAAGAGAGAGATGAGAGAGGGAGGATGAGAGACGACCCGAGCGAAGGAGATGACGGAGATGTGAGGGAGAGGGAGATGAGAGGAGAGGAGGCAGAACAGTATACAGACCAGGGATGAGCGAGGGAAAGGGGGGGGGGGGCCGGCCCCGGTGTGGGGGTCTGTGAGGGATGCGTGGGTGACTTCGGAAAGGAATTTAATTGGAAACTGTAGAGAGGACGATGGGGCCGGAGAGGAAATGTACAGACGCCCACTTTAGCGGTACACCCATTTATGGTGTTCGGATGGTAGGATGACTATTTTTTTTTATACTATTCTTTCTTTGCGTTTCTTTCGGACATCATTTTCATTCTGTCCAAAAATGACCATACAACTTAGCGTTCTCCTGCCTCGTGGGGTCACTTTCGGATCAGTCTGAACTGGCTTTGGAACTTAGAAATCTTACTCGTGCCAAGGAAAACACGTCGTTTACTCACACCCACGACGCACACACACACGCACGCAGGCACGCACGAGACACGAACCTCAACACACACACACACAAACACACACACAAACACACAACCAAACAAACATCACCACACGTTACGCGACGCGCTGCGGCACGCACCCACAAACACACAAACACACACACACGCACGGCACACACGCGCGCAACGAGGCGCACACACAACCACCACACAACACACAACACACACACCACACCACACAACATTCTTGTAAGGTTGGGATGATCAATACAAGTTTCAGGAGAAGCAGGTGACTGCACTAGCAATGGACTAGCAAAGAGCTGTTTGACAGACGTCAGAAATAAAACTGCCCTTTCAGCATTAAATAGGGTTGTGGTGCACTGGTCATGGTGTTTTATGTTCGATGGTTTTAGTATTGTACCCGATGTAATCAGATAAAGCAGCAATTGTGCGACAAAACAATTATATTTTGATTAGATAAATAACAGTTTTTTGGTCCCGA
Source organism: Conus betulinus (assembly GCA_016801955.1). NCBI lineage: Eukaryota > Metazoa > Mollusca > Gastropoda > Neogastropoda > Conidae > Conus > Conus betulinus. Next base: position 188,118 of record JADBJO010005384.1, on the reverse strand, counting down.
GTGCTGGTTTGTGTGGTGTTTGTGTGTGTGTGTGTGGTGTGTGTGTGTGAGTGAGGTGCGTGCGTGCGTTGTTTTTTTTTTTTTTTTGTTTTTTTTTGTTTTGTTTTGTGTTGTTTTTCTTTTTTGTTTTATGTGTGTGTGGTGGGGTGTGTGTGTGGTTTTGTGTGTGTGTGTGTGTGTGTGGGTGTGTGTGTGTGCTGTGACAGAGACAGAGACAAACCAGAGAGACAGGGACAGACAGGACGACAGGCAGACCAGAATACAGACAGTAAACACAGCGACAACTCAGATTCAGAGAAAGGAGTAGAGACAGAGATGAGGTCAGAGCGACACAACGTGGAATGGTCGTGGCGGAGTGTGGTGGTGGGTGTGTGTGTTGTGGTGTTGTGGGTGTGTTGGTGGTGTGTGTGTGTGTGTGTGTGGTGCACGCGTAGTGTGCGAGTGTGTGGGTGTGTGTTGTGTGTGTGGTGTGTGATGTCGTGTGCAGGTGTTGGAACCATATGTGTGTGCATGCGTAGTGTCGCGCGGCGGTTTGGTGTTGGTGGGGTGTTTGGCATGCGGCATGTGGTGGTGTTGTACGTGTGTCGTGGGTGTGTGTGGTGTGTGTGTTAGTGTGTGTGTGTGTGCGTGTGCGCGCGCATTTGACGAGCGAGCGCTGTTGTGCGGTGCATGTGTGGGTGTCACTGGGCGGCGTGGGTGTGGTGAGTGTTGTGTGTGTTTGTGTGTGTGGTGTGTGGTGTGTGTGTTTTTGTGGGTGTGTGTGTGGTGTGTGGTGTGTGAAAGCGGTGTGAGCGTGTGTGTGTGTTGTGTGTGTGTAGTGTGTGTTGGTGTGTTGGTGTGTGTTGTTGTGTCGTGTGTGTGTGTGGTTGTCGTGTGCACGCGTGGGTGCGAGTGTGTGTTGGTGTGCTGTGTGTTGTGTGTGCTGGGTGTGGTGTGTGTGTGTGTGTGTGGGTGCGTGAATGTGTGTGCATTGTGTGTGATGCGTGTGTGGCGACGCGCGCTGTTTGTGAGTGTGTGTGTGTGTGGCGTGTGGTGTGTGTGCTGATGTAGTGTGTTGTGTGTGTGTAGTGTTATTGTGCATGTTGCATGGAATGGTGAAGTTGTGTGTGTTGGTTCGGGTGTGAGGCCCCCCCGTGTGTGTGTGTGTGTGTTGTAGTGTGTGTGCTAGTTTGGGCGAGAGCCCGTGCGGTGGCGGTGGCGGCATGTGTCGGTGTGAGTGTGTGAGTGTGTGTGTGTAGTGTGTGTCCCGTGTTGTGTGGTGCGTGTTGTCGGTGGTGTGTGTGTGTGTGCAACATGTGTGGTAGACATGAAATGTACTCGCATGGTTTATGGAATGCACGTAAGATCAAAAGCATGCGCGTAGTTTGTGTGTGTTGTTGTGTGTGTGTGTGTGTGTGTGTGTGTGTGTGTGTGTGTGTGTGTTTGTGTGTGTGTGTGTGGGCGTGAGTGACGTGCAGTAGCGTGTGTGCGGGGTGAGTGTGTTGGTGTTGTGTGTGGTGTTTGTGCGTGGGTGTGTGTGTGTGTGTGGGTGTGGGCGTGCGTGCTTGATGAGGAGCACTCGAAACATTGTTGTAAATGCCCCATATCAATTCTCTACTTCTCTGTCTCCTCTTTCTCTCTCTTTGTAACCAAATTAAATTGCATTTTTCATCTTATTTGAACACAACAGAGATACAAATCATCAAGAAGAGGCAGGCTTTGTCGATTTAACGTAACATGCGATTGAAATGGAAGGAAGGAAGGAAGAGGCAAGGAAGGAAGGGAAGGGGGGGGGGGAGGGGGGGGAGGGGTCGTTGAAGAGCACAGGGGGGGGGAGGGGGGGGTCGTTGAAGAGACGAAGCAGCTCCTTAGTAGCAAACAGAAGTAGCACAGAAAGAGTTAAAGAGAAGGGGATTGGCAAAGTTTACTTTCCATTCCGGCCTTAGAGTAACAAAGGACACGTGTAATGCTAGTATGATCGTTGCGCGGTATTGAAAACAAGTGGCTTTGTTCGAAAACGGCCCTCTAAATAACCAACCAATCGTCCTTTTCATGGACGCAGAGTTTTACCCAGGATGTTGGAAATGTCTTCATTATCTGGCACAGACGTAGCAAATGACCTTTGCTTCATTGAGATTTCCCCCCCACTTCTCTCGTTGCTGTTAAATTCTGTTGTTCGGTTTGGTCTGGGAGGCCAACTTATGATTGAACTGGTATTAATGTGGTGATTGTGGAAACCAGAAAACCGTTGTTTTCATTTGCTGTTATCACTTAGCTTGACCTTTTTGATCGACACAAATGCAAGATGGATTTTTTTTTCTTATTCAGTGAGAATTGTATTTTTCTTTTTGTTTTTTTTTTTTCTTTTTTTTTGATTTCTCTGCTCAGTAGGAATTCCATTACAAATCGTCAAATTTTGACATATGCAAATGGATACTTGCTGCGATGTTTTAAATCAAACATCATCGACACTGTCTTATCAGTTTACATGGCAATAATTCAAAATAACAAACGGTATTCAACGTTTCTAAAAGTCGGTATTTAGTATGAATACATCCCCTGAACCACGTCAGTTTAGTAGCAGAGTATGGCCTTCGTGATTAATTAGTAAACACTTATTCAGGAAAATGGACTGGAACAATTTTACCATTCTTCATCTCCGTAAGTGTGGTCGTTCTGGCGTTACAGTTTGTCACCAACACACACACACACACACACACACACCACACACACACACACACCACTTAACGTGCGGTGACAGCCCTGATGTGGCCATTTGCACGACCACGCACCGCGCGCGCGCGCCGCTAGCACGCACGCACGCACGCACGCGCGCCACACCACACAACACACACCACACACACACCACACACACCCACACACACATACACACACAACACACATTCAAGACGTTGTTCCACTCCTGATGAAGTTATCACTAGGGAGAGCTGACATCAAATAAGTTTGCCAAGGGGCACTTGCTGAGGAACGGCAAGGACACGCATGACCAGCACATCCTTAGACGTTGTTCTATCGGAGCCCGGAAACATGGGCACCCATGGCAGCATAGTGACTTTGTTGTTTACAGTCTGGTAGGAGCACTTTCTGCCAGTGGTCGGGCATTGTCGTGGTGGGAAACAGTTAAGGGGGCAGCGAGGACCGGAGAGGAAAGGTGTGTGGCTGAAGGATGCTAGCGATGGTAGCGCTAGGCAGTAAGCAGCGTGGTCTTTACCTGCTGGAAGGGGTTTTCTCTATTATAGCTGACAGCCTCACTTCACACCACCACATTTAGTGTTTACTGTTCCCTGCCTCATTAAGATTGACTGTCCTTTCAACAAATTGAAGTTAGTTATGTATTTGTTCTGTTCATCCGTGGTATCTTGTCTGACTATATTCAAGATACAAAAAAGGCTGTGGAAGAGACTGATTAGATATTGTGTATTTGTATGTGTTCATTTCTTCGGTGTGCATTGTTGATTGTGTAGATGAGTCCAGTACAGGGGTATATAGGCAAAGCCTGTGACACAAAGGGTGAGCGTTCATTCGTTCAAGGAGGTGCTGAAGTGTCACGCCTCGTTGGGGGTGTGCGACAGACTTGCCCTCTCCTCATGGTATGCCCATGGTTGTGGGAAGCAGGATGTGGGAGGAAATCTGACTTGAGAGAAAGGGCTAACAGAACAGGTAAACAATATATAACAAACAAGTAGGGGGTAACTCTGGCTCTGCGATGAAATCAACACAGGCCCATAACTCAAACGAATGACCTGCCTGAGTTCCAACACTGGAGTTCGAACTAGACAAGATATGGATGCAGACACCGAGACCACGCACGGAACAAGCAAGATAATAACCACCCCCCCCCAAAAAAAAAAAAAAAAAAAAAAAAAAAAAAATGTTCCCAAAAAATGCCTATTCCAAGCTTGCCTATATACCCCATTAGTGGACATAGCCCTACACTAGCAACATTACAACCACAGAAATGAACTGAAAGAAACAAAAAAATGATATTCATTGAAGACTAGATACATCCTTTTCGCCTCGTGAATAATAGTCAGACCCCCAGAATACAGACGAACACATTAACAAAATGCGCAGTAACCTCGATTTGATTTTGAAAGATGCAAAGGGAAAATGTTAGATGAAGGCAGGGACAACAGGTAAAACAGTAAATCACAGTCAACTAAGGGAATATGATTTTGAAATGAAATCATACCCGCCTATAAACTATACTGGCAAGTCTTTAGCGAACTTCGTCACCAAAAGGAATATTCTTTCCGTCGTGTTGCACTGTCCAGCAGGCCACAATGATTAGTTCCAGGGGATTTGGGTCTGTTGAATTGACGCCTGGGTAAGCAACGAGCCGTCCCTCGCATAGACAGGTCTTCCGGCATTAAGCTCGCGGACCAAAGAGGTCCTCTCTCCCTCTCTCTCTCTCTCTAATCTCTCTACTCTCTTCGGGCGTCGAAGAAGAAAGACTTGCGCTTGGCAACACACACACACAACACACACACACACAACTACACACACACAACACACACATCACATCACACAAGAAAGTAGCGTGGTGCACTCACTGAAAGCAGCCAAGAATAGCAATGGGCAGATTGCGAGCGAGATCACTGCAGCGTTCTCAGTTGTCGCCCGTAGTTGGAAGGTCGCCATTAGCTATCTTCCCGTCAAGAAAGCACGTCATGGCTGGCGAGAACAGAGTCCTGGAAGCCGTAACCGCCAGGGGTTGGAAGGTGACGCAAGCTCCAGACAGCGTTACAAGGGTTTTTTCGACAGAACTGACAGCGAAGTAGTAACAGCATGGTTTCCGTTGTTACTATTCGTAGACCTGCTATTTCGAAGCTCTTGGACCCAAAACTGTCAGCAGGCCCACAAATTGCCTTCTATTGTTGTTATGCTTTTCCTCTGGTCATGTGTCCTTCAACTGCCTCCAACGAAACGGATTCATGTTGATCTCCTGCCATTTGTACATACAAATTGTTGACCGAATACACTCCATATTTCAAGGGTTCCATTATCCCTCTGGGTGTGGACGACCGGGTCAGCCATTCTCCACTGTATTTCGTGGACTTCTTCTGAAAAGTTGTTAAAGCCTTCTTCTTTGCTTTTGTATACAAAGCCTTTAAGTCCAATAAATAAAATTCCACTTGTCTTGAAAACTACTTTCGAATTGTATTCTGTTTTCGTTCCGTAATTTATTGTCAGTGATATAATAACTCGTTTAGTACTGACACCTCAACCCTCTTCCATTAAGCGACGTGACCCCCTTTGGTCAATTACCATGAATAGACCAATTTCGAACCTGATCTGAATCTGGTGACAAAGCAACATGGGCGAAGGAGCATCCGTGTTGGGCTGAATCAATATTTCACAGATGATTATGTAAACAGTCGTGTAACGTGTTGCGAGCCTCAAACAGGCAATAGGCCCCCCACCCCCATGTGACTGACAAATGTGAGCCGTTTCTCAGATCTGCTGATAGCTAGCACTTTTTTTCCTAGTCCCAACCTTGCGCCACCTCAGAGCACAGTGCCATTCCACGTTCGACCTAATTCAACCCTCCCACTGCGTTTAGTTCATATCGTTGTTTAGCTGGTTGGTGTGTGCTCATGACGTTTGCTGTATATTTACGCCAATCAATTCCCAGCTTGCTGGATATCCGTCATGGAAGAGACACGTTTAGTTATCGTTGTTTTGTGTTGGTGTTGTCGTTGCTGAAGCGGAGGCTTGCTTATATTCCCGGCAATCGAAAGAGGGAAAGGAAGATGTGGGAAAGGGAGGGGGGGAAAACAAGAAGGCAACTTGTGTTGATTCTTTTCAACAAAAATGTGCTGTTTTCCTGAATTCGTTCATCAATATATCAACCTCTCATCTTCTCTCTCTCTCTCTATCCCTCTCTTCTCTTCTCTCTCTCATCCACACCACATTAACATCACACACACTATGAACGCATCCAAACACCCCCTTTTTTTCCTTCTCTTCTCTCTCTCCGCTCTCTTCTCTCCCACCACACACCACACACAACCACACACACACACACACACACACACACACACAAACAGAGAGAAGAGCTTTTAATTTAGCTTTGATATCCTTACTGAGAGCCAATAATATTTGACAAACAAAAAAATTCCATGTCAAAAATGAGGACCCCTGATACAGACCACACAGGACACAGGGACTCTCTGCTCTCTCTATCTCCTCTATAATCTCTCTCGCTCTCCATCTTCTCTACTCTCTCTCTCTCTCGTCTGGGTAAGAAAAGCTGTTCGAACTGCTCATAGCGATTCTACCACATGCACATCGGATTGTCACACTATTCAGCAGCGTTATCTTGCGGTCGTGCGGCGTCGGATATCAGAACTAATCAAACCATTTGTTATCAGGGTACACGGTCCACGTCACCGGGCTTCTTAGAACCACACAGCAACGCTCACAGTATTATTAGTTTAATCCGCCATGCAGATGACCGATTCTAAATCGAATCCTTCCTATTCTATAATGGTTAAGGAGAGTCAGGTGTGTCATTTCTTTCGTACCTGTTGCGTGACGTGGACAAGGGCGTGCGGCGGGGCAGGATCAGCGTGCATAACCCGACATACTGGATCTTGAAAACGCTCATCTAATCAGGGCATGTTTGCTTAGAGAGGCTTTAAGGCGTCGCATTTACCCCTGTTCAAAGAAACTGGGGGGGGGGGGGGCGCGGGGGGGGGGGGTGAGTTGCCCACCTCTTGAGAACAACTCAGACGTGAGGTTGGAAGGAGATTTCCTTTTGGAAAATCAACATTCTGCACGATACAATCCCCTCGTAATCCTCTCGGATCATGCCGCGAATTTTCACTCAGAGGTTCATCTGGGGATCACAGACATAGAGAAAAATGTTGCAGGCACGGTGGTGTGAAAAATTTCTTTCGGGTCTAGCGGATGGTATGCCACTGAGCCTCAGGTGCAGGACGGGAGAGGAGAGAGAAAGATTACACAAATGATGTCGTGTTGAGACATTATTCCCCAAGTCGGGAATGGGACCCATCTTTATCGTTTTTTTTTTTTTAAAACGGACTCACATGCCATAATCTCATCAAAGATAAACCTCAGAGTTTAGTTGAGAAAGGAAGGAAGGACCAGAAGGAATAAAATAGGAAAACAGGGTGAAAAAGAAGAAGACAAGAAAGAAACAAGATACGAAAAAGAAAAAACGAAAGAAGAAAGAAAGAAAGCATGCTTTAAAAAAAAAGTAGTACGATTCAACAGATTCAATCTGTCACATAGCGGTTTTGTGATAAATGTCACATATGGAGTTATTCACATCATAACTGCTGTTTTCGACGACATAGACGCATTCACAAATATACAGTTTCACCATGGAAGGTGATATTGTGCAGTATGTGGGTTCAAGTATGAAAAGGCATACGGTTGTGATTCGTCGATTATAAATTACGTATAAATGGTTTCATTCACTATTCAGTGACATTTGGTTCCGTTATATTCTCTCTCACACACACACACACACACACACACACCACACACACCACACAGAACCACACACATACACAGAGAGAGAGATTGAGTGAGAGAGAAGAGAGAGAGAGACCCGAGAGAGAGAGAGAGAGGAGAGAGAGGAAGAGACAGGAAGCGAAAGACAGACGGACAACGGAGGACGGAAAGACAGACAGATTGACAGAAGATAGTCAGAGACAGACATAGACACAGAGTGACAGACAGAGGGAGAGAGAGAGTTAGATAGAGACAGAGAGAGACAGACAGACAGAGAGAGACGCAGAGAGACAGAGACACAGACAGACAGAGACAGAGAGAGCAGGAGGGAAAACACAGACAGACAAACACCAAAATATATGATCTTTGTCATTTGTTCCTCCACTGTTTGTTCGCGTTGCACGAAATGTTGAGTTCGCGTTGCAACGAAATTTGAGTCATCACGTTGTGGAATGCCCCAGGTTCTGGTGGGTCTCAATGGCTGGGTTCTCTCAATTGTGTGTCTCAATCCGTTAGGGAATCTGGGAGAGGTCGTCAAGTCACGTCTGTTCAATGGCCAGGCCTGCGACTCTGCCAGTGTACGTTTTCACTTTCCTTTCAGCAAAGTTGTTTGTCTGTCGTTTTGCTTTGCTTTGTTTTGCTTCGCTTCGTTTTTCTGTCTTCCACTCTGCCTCTCTTACTCAACAGTTCTGTTGTAGCGAGGTCACTGGATCTGGTTGTGCGGCCATACCCACGTAGTGGGTTTTTTTTTTTTTTTTTTTTTTTTTTTGAGTGATGCCAGTAGATCTTTATAAATATAATCCGATCTGCCGCTTGATGGTTCCATTGGTGTATCAGTATATCTGGTGTTTAGTATCTTTCGATAACGCCTTTTTCTTTCTTTTTGTCTTTCTGCGTACGCAGGCTAATACTCCTGTGGACACTGCCTGTGTAGACAGCCAGTGGAGTTTTGTGTGTATGACCGTTTTTTATCCCGCCATTAAGGCAGCCATACTCCATCTTCAGGGAAGCTGCATGCTATGTGTAACGTGTCATCCATACCAACGGCCAAACTAGCCTTCTCTTCCGAAAGTTGGTGATGGGATTTGACGTGTGTGCAAGATGTTACGCGTGCGTTCACACACGGAACCTCGGTTTACAGTTTCATTCGAAGGACTGTATGGGCAATGGAGTCAGAACCAATGTTAACTCCGAGGAAAAATCCCCCTGTACAGAAATTCGAACCCGCAACCCCAGGATCATGAGTCCAGCGCTCTACCAACTGAGCTATTCCCGCCCCCACGATCACGTCCAGTTTGAATGGCTTGGATTCATCTCTCTAGATCCGCTGTGAGGGTCTGTCTATATCTCGCACGCATTTGTTGAGACGGATTCTCACCAAAGTGGGCAGCAGCCCGATCCTCTGTGTCATGGAGATGTTACTGTCCTTCCCTAAATGTTCTAGTTCGGACATTGTTGATGTTATCTTTGCTTTGAGCTCTCAATGTCAATGGTGGACTACAGGACATCGACCATTGAACAGTTCTTGTTTCTGTCCATGGGCTGTGAAATCAGTACTGATGATGGCCTTGTGGCTGGTCACAGGTTCATTGAGGGAGATGAACGCTCACTAGACTCTGGTTCTGTTGAGTTTTGCGCTGAGGGGTGTAAGCACATCAAACTCTCCTTTGAAGTTAATCATTTAAGCCAACTGTCCGTTGACATAATTTGCACTCTAGATTGGTAGGAAACTATTTCGTGTGGTATGACTGTGATGTTTAACTTCACAGAACATCGGACACAAGTGTAGATCTTTGAAATGGACCAAAAGGTTGCAGAACTCGAGTTCACTGACTGTTTAAAAACGTTCCAAGCACGGTACCTATTTTAGTAGGATGTGGTGATGTATTATCTCCCTTGAGAAGAGGTCGCTAAAAGAAGACAAAGATGCCGATCGTCGCAGTATAGCCATCTGTGCGAACAAGATCGTGGGTTTTCCAATTCGATTAAGAAAAAAAAAAAAACAATACAAAAAACAACAAAAGAGCATCTGAATTCGCGGTGTAGTAATGTCAACGTTAGTTCGTTCTATAACAAACCGACTAAATGACCGAACGGAAAACCACCTTCTGGCATACTCCCAGCTTGTTTAGTTTCTGTCTGCCGCAAGAAAGGCTAGGGCGGGTTTGAGCGAGCAGTTTGTGAACTATAAACGATGAAACTTTGTCCAGTGTGAAACTGAAAATGTGTGTGCTGACCAAAATGATACGGACATACTGTGTAAAATGTTTATTAGATAAATACATGCAGATGACATTCTTCTCTTTGCTGAGTCACCTCAGACACCGCAATCAGGAATTGATTCTATGTTTGATTACTGCCAGAAGTGAGATTTTGACATAAATATTCCGAAGACAAAGTAATCCAGGGGTAATATTCGTAATAAGCCTGTATTCTTGAACTATGGGGGAATATATATATATAATATATATATATATATATATATATATATATATATATATATATATGTGTGTGTGTGTGTGTGTGTGTGTGTGTGTGTGTGTGTTGTGTGTGTGTGTGTGTGTGTGTGTGTGTATGTATATATATATATATATATATACATAGAGAGAGATAAGAGAGAGAGAGAGACATATAGATAGATAGATAGATAGATAGATAGATAGATAGATAGAGATAGATAGATAGATAGATAGATAGATAGATAGATATGTGTGTGTGTGTGTGTGTGTGTGTGTGTGTGTGTGTGTGTGTGTGTGTGTGTGTGTGTTTTTTAGGATGTTGGCATGAAATTTGATTGTGATGGAAGTTTGGAATTACCTCAGGAACATTTGTGTGATCGAAAGTCAGAAATAATGTTTGCATTGTCAAGAAAAACATGAAAATTATCACGACCTGTTGACGTACTGTTAGAAGTGTCTAAAAGAAAACGAATATTCCAGCTCCTCTCTACCGTTTGAGGTCTGGTGCCCACAGATATCTGACTACGCTGATAGACTTCGAGCGCGAATATATAAAATGATGCTGAAGCAATCGCTAACCGTCATATGTATGTATGCTTTAAGGAGAGTTGAAGCAATTTCCAGTATGTTTACTGGCAAAATAGTTTGTTAAAGTTATGGTGTATGTTACTTACAATGGAAGCGTTCCTTCTGAAAATCAGTTTCCTGTAAATCTCCTTCCTTGTATTATACTAAACATTCACTGAAAGATTTATAATATACTAAGCACTCACAGAAAGACGTATACCAAATATTCACAGAAAGACTCCGAATTCAGCTGCTCTGGGAAGAACAGTTGCAGGATACACCACTATCAGTTGATAACTTTACAACCGAGGTGAGCAAAAGGCTGCAGGATCAGAATGAAGCCTTTTATCATTACAGAATGTTCCAATTCTCGGTTTGAGTAATACCTTCCATTTTTGTCTGCTAAATTACCCAGTGCTTTCTCATAATACACAACACTCCGAATCAAGGCTGCAGAAATGATCTTTTGGTAGGCGTCAGCAGACAAGTCAGAAAATACAACAAATTGGGATGCAACGGTTAAGGTGATGAATATCATTACCTGGTTACTTGTTATTTTTGAAACAATGACTTAAACCATACTACCCTAGAGTACCCTAACTCTCCCTAATTTTCTAAATTGCTTAGTTCTTCCAAATTGAAAAGAAAATCCACGTCACTAAAATTAGCTAAGTTTGTTCAAACTGTATTGCTTAATGTGTAAACCTCTAAGAATTGTAACTGGAGGCGTTTGGGGTGCGCTTATATTATCACTTTCAAGTATTCGCATCGTTAAAAAAAAGTTAATGGTTTTTTCTTTGCTTTTGTTCGAGTCATTCTCGATTGCTAAGTTTCCTTCCCAAAGAGTCACTGCCTACTGCCTTTTACTGGTTTTGTTTTAGTCGTTTATGAAGGTTGTTTCTGAAATGCTTTTTCTATCTACGTACCTCTACACAGTTTCCGAATCAAAATCTTTTGACTTGATCGTGCTGATAAAACCCACTCCTCTCAGCATCCAAACTTCTTTGCGCGGGTTAATTTTTGGGACTGTCTTTGTCACGGCTTTTTTTTCCTCATTCTTTTGCGCCCCTTCAGTGACATTTTTACCGTGCCTCCCATTCCGGTTCACCCCAGATCCATCTCATTGTGTCTTCAGTAGTGGTAGTCTACTGGGAATGACCAGTGTTAGGTTGTCCCGGGGCAACTCTCCTGCGGAGACACTGCTTGGACAATGTTCAGTGACGCTTGTTCCTCTTTGTCATGGGCTGGGTTAGGTCAGCTTAGAGTCGGCATTTCGGCTCTCCTGCCTGCAGTCTGGACAATGTTCAATTAGGCTTGTTCCTCTTTGTCATGGGTTGGGCTTGGTCAGCTTTGAGTCGGCATTCGGCTCTCCTGCCTGCAGGAAGAGCGGCCTCACAGAGAATGACATCTGACCTCCCGATCGGAGGAGGGACCACTGCTTCTTCCTCTGTGCCCTCTCTGAGGAAGAGCTTCTACGCTGCAATTAATACCACAGCCTCGCTACCAGCTTGTCCTGCCAATGTCCCAGCGCCGGACATCTACAGGGAACTACCAAGTCATGTCGTCGCCATTGGGTCACTCACCACAGGACACATACTGCACTGGTGGTGCTGAATCACTTCGGTGGGGTTCAGTATCGCAGCTGACACCATCTTAGCATACGCAGGACACGATCGCAAGACAGATAGTGCCGTGTAGTGTTTGAAAATCTCACTACGTCCCTGCACGCTTGTTTCAACTCAGAATGATTGCATTTGAAGAGACACCATTATTTGGCTTTCTTCGTTTTTGGGTGGACAATGTCTGCTTGGATTGCTTGGTTCGGAAGCGCTGCTTAGAGTCTGACAGGAAATAGGCAGATTCCTGAACTCGCAAAAGTTTGGTGTCTACCTGCACCGGGTAAGGCTGCTGTTCATGCATCAGTGAGTCGTCTTCCTCTATGCAGATCTTCACCTCAGGTCTCTGCTCAGGGGATGTGGCTTTGGTATCAAGAGACTGCCCTTCACTATTCACCTCTTCGACTTCAAAC
>JADBJO010005384.1:163081-170581 GCA_016801955.1 Conus betulinus | reverse complement strand
CTGTAGACAGGGTGTCGAATGAGCGGTGTGGGTGCGCTACCTCTGAGGTGGCACAGAAGATGGGACCAAAAAAAGACCTACAGCCTGCCAACGCACATGTGCAAACATGATCTGGAAATGCATAAAACGGAAAGAGATCCAAACGGAAAAGATTCAAGCAAACTATTGTCGCTCTTGTTTTGTGGGATCAGTGATAGTTTTCCCTCTAATTCTTAAGTTCCTGCAACGATTTTCTTATTTTGTTTTTCCTAAACGCTTTATAAATGTCGAATGCACTATTTCTGGTTATATCTCCGTCCTTCTTTGCAAACTAGCAGCTGTGTGTGTGGTGTGTGTTGTGTGTGTGGTGTGTGTGTGTGTGTGTGTGTGTGCATGTGGTGTGTGTGTGTGCGTGTATGGTGTGTGTGTGTGTGTATAAGTGTGTGTGTGTGTGTGTGCGTGCGTGCGTGCGTGCGTGCGTGCGTGGTGTGTGTGTGTGCTGTGTGTGTGTGTGTGTGTACGCGTGCGCGCGCGCGTGCACGTGTGTGTGTGTGCGTGCGCGCGCGCGTGTGCCAGTGCCCGTGTGTGCGTACACGTGTGTGCGAGCACACACGCACGCAAGCAAGCACACACACACACACACACACACACACACACACACACACACACACACACATTCATTCATTCATTCATTCATTCATACACACGCGCGCTCTTGCACGCGAGCGTGCAACGTCAACGGACCACACATATACGTCGACATACATTCAAGCTATAGATCCATGGCTAAGCAGTAACTGGAAAACAGATTGCTTCGTCGGTTATTAGACAGACAGATAGACAAATATATGCAGACTCAACAGACATACATAAACAATACACATACATACATGGTGTATGCATACATGTAAAGGAATACACAGAACAAGGTAAGTTATGACAGAGAGAGACAAAGACAGGCGGGAGAGAAAGAGTATCATCTTAAGCTTGGACCGAAACATGAAAATACGCAGGTGACATGGGACAACCGACAAGATAGATAGATAGATAGATAGATAGATCGATAGATCGATGGATGGATGATGATGATGGATGGATGGACGGACGGACGGACGGACGGACGGACGGACGGATGGATGGATGGATGGATGGATGGATGGATAGATAGTTAGATAGATAAATAGATAGATAGATATATAAATAGATAGATATATGGATGGATGGATGGATAGATAGATAGATAGATAGATAGATAGATGAGTGGATGGATAGATGGATAGATGGGATGATAGACCAAATAGACAGACATAGATATAGATAGATAGAGATAGATAGACAGATAGATAGATAGATAGTAGATAGATAGATAGATAGATAGATAGATAGATAGATAGATAGATAGATAGATAGACAGACAGATAGATAGATAGATAGATAGATAGATAGATTGATAGATAGATAGATAGATAGATAGATAGATATAGATAGACAGACAGAGAGATAAAGAGAGATAGATAGATGGATGGATTGATGGATAGATGGATGGATAGACCAAACAGACAGACAGACAGATAGATAGATAAATAGACAGACAGACAGACAGACAGACAGACTGACTGACTGACAGACAGATAATGAAGGCAGCATCGTAACAACCTTTCTCCTCTGTCTGCTCTGCTCCCTGATGCCACGTGTGATGTTCTGCAGCTCCTGCACCTCTTTCTGTATCTCCTCTGTCTCGTTCTCCGTGGGAGGCTTGACCTTCACGCACACGATCTCCCCTGTGTGGGCACAGTTCCACAACAACAACTTTAAATCGTATGACTGTGGCTCTACTGTAGATCTTAAATACGTTTTATGAATGTTGTTCGCTTTTGTGGGTTACTGTGGTTCGTTGAATACGAACTATCGATTGAGGATGATGCTTTGCATTGTTTGCATTGTCGAAACAGAAAATCGTAGTCAAAAGGCATTTGTATTGTTTGGTTTGTTAGGTTGTGGTTACATTCCTCTCTCCTCCTTCCACCCCCCCCCACCCCCCACCCCTACCCCCACACACCCAACCCTAATCCAAAGGTCACTACAGAGCTGATTTAAACACGAGGGAACAAATGGGATGTGTCCCAAAGGACGAACCTATTGCATGTAAGCACAGACCTGTCGCATAAAGGCGTTTCTAGAATCGGTTCAGCAGAATTACGCAGAAATAGCGCATCGAGAGTAACTGAACTTGGAGGAAAGACAGACGTTTTGTTACATTTCCGTGCAAACCAGGCACAAAGGTTGGATCTATGTTCAGTTTAGAAGAAAAAAAAGCACGTAAAAAGTGTGAACCGATCGTAGCCAAACCTGATGGGAAAAAAGGAAGTGTACCTAAGGATGAACTTGTTAAGTTTCCGTGCAGAGCAGGCACTGAGGACAAGCTTGGTTCATCTCGGAAAAAATCGCTGAAAAAATCCTGAACCGATAGTAGACAAAGTTAATGGATAGACAGAAAGTGTCTGGATGGATTAACTAGTTAAATTTCCCTGCAGACGGTGTTCAGCACCCCATCTAGTTTCACGTATCATCTATCACCTATCCTGGAATCTTGAAGACCGGTGGGGGGGCCACAGAAGACTTTGCAACCAGCTTCCTCCTTTCATCCCGGTTCTCAGACAGCTGTCAGGCAGTAGCTGAGTGTGAGGCCAGTCCATGCACTGACGTTGTCCTCCTCCCATCTCTTTCTCTGTCTTCCTCTCCTTCTGCCTCCCTGGCACTGTTACCCGGCTTCAGCCGGAAAAAATTACGCAAAAAAAATACTACACACCGATTGTCGCCAAACTTGATGAAAAGATAGACAGTGTCCCGAAGGATGAACTTCTTCAATGTCCATGTAGACCAGGCACTAAGAATGCATGTAGATTCAGTTTTGAAAAAATTATGCAAAAAAAAAAAAAAAAAAAAAATGCTGAACCGATAGTAACTATTCTTGATGGTAATATAGAATGTGATCCGAGAACAAACGTATTGAATTTCCATGTAGAGTTGACGCACATGGCGCAATTAGGTTCATTTCAGCAAGGTTACGTAAAAGTACGAAGCCGATTTTAACCAGAACTTAAAATGAATGAATTGTCGCCCCCCTAAGGACAGAGTCTTGAAACCTTTTCTGCAAGGCGATTTCATGTCGTAAGCAACATTCGTTCTGGAGTTACGGGCAGGTAATTATTCCATCATGGGAGCAAGAGTTACACAACTTGTTTGTTATTTTATTGCTTACTATTTCCTACCTCATCTAAAATTCGTTTAATGAATAATGAGTCACCCACCAGGGTCCTCGGTTACTGTCGAAGACTGGACAGTGGTCACTACAGTGGAGGCCTGGGTAGTGGTCACTGCTGTGGTCACTTCAGGCGTGGAAGGAAGCTCAACTCCGTTCGGCGACACATAGATATCATTGGAGAAGGTTCCTGGAGTAAAACCACCACAGATGAAAAAAATGAATGTCTGACTCTAAGCAGATTCTGTAGGGAAAAAAGAACTAAAGAACTTCAAAGGCGATGCAATCTGAAGAATAGCTTTATGCGCCAAACGAACCACCACCACCACATCATCATCATCACCACCACTACCATCACCACCACCACCACCTCAACAACAACAAAAAAAAAACAATACTTATACTAATGATAATAGTAATAAAAACAATAACAACAACAGAAACAACAACGCAACAATCGTCATCCTCCTCATCGTCGTCATCGTCGTCATCATCATTATCATCATCATCATCATCATCATCATCACCATCATCATCATCACCATCATCATCATTATCATCATCTTCATCATCATCATCTTTATCGTCATGAGGCTTACATGAAGTAGCACACAAACTGCTCCATAGTGGATTCGTGTCGAAAAAAATGTACTCGTGCTAGTGGACACACACACACACACACACACACACACACACACACACACACATACACGCGCGCGCGCGCGCACGCGCGTAAGCACGCACGCACACACGCACACATACACACGCTCGTGCATCCGTGTGGGCCCCTTATCTGCTCATCTACAAGGGTTTCATTCGGTGTGGTGAGTCTCTTGGGGTGGAGAACGAATAATTGTATTTGGTCATGGGAAACAGATTTTTTGGTTTC
This sequence comes from Conus betulinus, assembly GCA_016801955.1. NCBI lineage: Eukaryota > Metazoa > Mollusca > Gastropoda > Neogastropoda > Conidae > Conus > Conus betulinus. The sequence continues at coordinate 166,451 of JADBJO010005384.1, read as the reverse complement.
AGCGTCCGTATTCTGTTGGGGAGCAAAAACGGTATTCCGTTTACACGTGACAAATTTAGAAACACACGGAACTTACATCATGGAAACTTCAACGACAACAACAACGCTGTGTGAATATGCTATTGTGGAGTTTTTAAACGAGGTGCGCAGATGTGGAGCCAACACATGTACAACGGGAAAAGATCCGAAGGTTGTTCAGCTTCTGCATGTGCTCTTCATCTTCATGTCTAGGTATAGAAACACTGTGTTCTCTGTGACCGTGTGAATAGCAAAACAAAAACACCACGTTCTCTTCTTCATACGTTTGCAAAAGGTCAAATATCAACAAATTGAATTGTTTAATTGCTTTTTTTTTCGCCAGATTAAAATCGTTGTTGTACGTTTTTTTTGTTTCCGCTGCCGCTTTTTTTTTTTTTTTTTAAATACGGTTTCAGTTTCAGTTCCATCAAGGAGGTGTCACTGCGTGCGGACTAGTCCATACACCTTAGCTACACCACATCCGCTAATTTTTCAGGCCACACTGCGCATGATTTTAAGCTGATGGATAAATGAATTAATGACTAAGATAAGAGAATTGAAGAAGAGGTTCTCGTGGCTACGACTTAGCAGATGTCTGACCTACGCATTAGCCCAACATGCTGGTCAGACCTTGAGTGCCTACCTACGTTTAACCGCCAACAATGATAATGATAATCATTTAATCACTTCTACCGACAAGGTGATACGACAGACATAGGGTAACATTTCAACAGTATTGGGGCGATGGTTTCCATTCTAAACACTACAACTCTTTCACCAGAACAACAAAAAAAAAAACCCCGTAAAGATGGGCATCGAAAAATGGCTAGTTTTTTACATTTAGCAACGACTGGATTCGAACTGGCCACTATCTGACCCGTGGACTCAGTACCCTCACCACTGAGCCAGCCAAGCAGAGACACAGGTGAGCTAAGGTAGGGTGAAGTAATGTTGCTTATAGCCCAGCCGACCACAGAGGGCCATATCAGGGCTGTCGCCACGTTGAAGTCAACTCACAAGTCATTCATTCACACAACTCCCTAAACAAATACACCTTCTAAAAACACACCACAAATTTTGTTCAAAAAAAATCTTTCTACTATAAAATCTCTCAGATCAAATGAAAAAATGTCATTCTCTTTCATCATTTCAAAGATCACACCAGGCAGCAACATCTCTGAACAAGGTTTTCATGGAGTCTGCTGTACAAGTTTTTATTTGTCTCACATCATGCGAGTCCCAACGCCCTCAAAAAATATAAGTTTCACTGTGAGTGGTACAAGAACACACCACACTGGGGAGCTGGCTGACCTGTTACACACGTCCAGTGGTAGTAGTCCCAGGACCTCTCAGCCCGGGAGAAAGCCTGCGGCTGGGTCGCAGGGTCTCGGAGCTCAACTGGCAGGTGTTGAACTGTCGGTTCATGTCCAGGGAGCGGCAGTCGTAGTGCCGCCCGTGTTGGCACCGTTCCAGACACTGGGGAAGGTCGACGCGCAGGATCTCGTTGTTGAAGGAGATGAGGGTGGCGTAGTAGGTCACGGTGAATCGACAGCTGCCTGGACAGTCATGTGTTTGACATGGTGGTCAGACTCTCTGTGTGTGTGTGTGTTGTGTGTGTGTGTGTGTGTGTGTGTGTGTGTGTGTGTGTGTGTGTGGTGTGTGTGTGTGTGTGTGTGTGTGTGTGTGTGTGTGTGTGTGTGTGTGTATGTGTGTGTGTGTGTGTGTGTGTGTGTGTGTGTGTGTGTGTGTGTGTGTGTGTGTGGTGTCTGTGTGTGTCTGTGTGTGTCTGTGTCTGTGTGTGTCTATGTTTCTCTCTCTCTAATAGTAGTAGTAGCATAGTAGTAGTAGTAGTAGTAGTAGTAGTAGTTGTTGTTGTTGTGTTGTTGTTGTGTTGTTGTTGTTGTTGTTGTTGTTTGTTGTTGTCGTCGTCGTCGTCGTCGTTGTTACTGTTGTCGTTATTGTTGCTATTGTTCTTTTGTCCTTTTTGTTCTTCTTGTCATGTTATTGTTACAAACATTTGTTCTTGTCATATTATTGTTACCAACATTTGTTCTTGTCATGTTATTGTTACCAACATTTGTTCTTGTCATGTTATTGTTGCCAACATTTGTTCTTGTCATATTATTGTTACCAACATTTGATCTTGTCACGTTATTGTTGCCAACATTTGATCTTGTCACGTTATTGTTACCAACATTTGATCTTGTCATGTTATTGTTACCAACATTTGTTCTTGTCATGTTATTGTTGCCAACATTTGATCTTGTCATGTTATTGTTACCACCATTTGTTCTTGTCACGTTATTGTTACCAACATTTGATCTTGTCATGTTATTGTTACCAACATTTGATCTTGTCATGTTATTGTTACCACCATTTGTTCTTGTCACGTTATTGTTACCAACATTTGTTCTTGTCACGTTATTGTTACCCAACATTTGTTCTTGTCACGTTATTGTTACCAACACTCTAGGACCCGCCTCCAGACACACACCCTGGGGTACTTCACACAGGAACGGCAACTCTTCCTCGCAGGATCTGGGCAGCCAGACAAAGCGGTCCTGTTGGGATGTGACGGCGGCAGTGCATATGGGCTCATTCCCCTCTGTCCAGCTCGCGGGCACGTACCAGTTTGTCCAGTTCAGGCCTGTACCGTCCTCCCAGGTGGGTGATGAGGAGTTCACCTTCAGCCCTACCCACAGCACCCAGCCTCTGCACACACACACACACACACACACACACACACACACACACACACACACACACACACACACACACAGGGCGAAGGAACAAACGAACGAACTTTATTTGAAGAGGGTTATGAATCAAGCATAAATACTTTTTAACAACCAACCCTTTGGGCAAGAACATGAGAGAGAGAGAGAGAGGAGAGAGAGAGAGAGAGAGAGAGAGAGAGAGAGAGAGAGAGAGAGAGAGAAAATAAACAGAGAGAGAAAGAGAGAGAGGGGGGAGGAGAAGGACAGAGGGATCACAAGGCGCAGCAGTAGTATATTGAAGTAGTATGATAGTAGTAGTGCAGGAGAGTAGTATTAGTGGTGGGAGTACTCGCGCAGCAGCAGCCAGTACAACGTCGCAGCATAGCAACAGCAGTAGTCCGTAGTGGTGGAGTGGGATGTAATAACAGCAGCAGCAAGAAGACTGTAACACAATTGGAGCGCACACCGATATGGACTGCCTAAGCCATGGACTAATGTTTGGCTTCAAAAGACTGTCTTGACTAACTATCGCGCTGGTCCATCTGATCATTGGAGGCTGGCAGCGCTCACGTATCCGGGGTGAGGGAGCTGTGGGTTGGCCCTTTTTGCGACATCACAGATCTCAACACACTTTA
>JADBJO010005384.1:157500-160944 GCA_016801955.1 Conus betulinus | reverse complement strand
CTCTCTCTCTCTCGTCTTCTCTCTCTCTCCTACATTGCGTTCCAATAAGATAATTCTTGGGAAATGTTTCCAATGTTTTTCTTTTGTAATGGGAAAACACCTTCAAGCGCAAGAACAAGTGCAGAAAACTGTGACCCACCCAATATACTGACAAGGGGTTCATCGTGAATGACAATCCGACTTGGAAAACAGACCGGGACGGATTCTGCACAAAGATATCAAGGAGGAGTAAGCCAACCAAAACGGCGTAGAACGAGAACCAGTGACACGCTGCCAGACCGCACGGGTTCTGTTTCCAGAAAAGTTCCGGCCGTACACTTGGGGGAAATCCAGGAGCCACACGATGAAGAAAGATGAGGTGGGGTATTTCATGTGCTTATCTGTTTTTTTGCCATGGGCAGTTCAAGTCACAGTCTGGTTGAACATGTACTTAAACCAATACATTATCTGTCAAAATATTACTACCATTAAACAACAAGAACACCGATGATGATGATTATAATGGCAACAACAACAACAACACAAAACAATACTAATTCACAGAATACAAATCATAATGATTGATGATTGATGATAATAATAATATATGCTACTACTACTACCTACACACTACACTATGCGGCTGCGGCTGCTGCTTGCTACTACTACTTACGACTACTACTACTACTACTGATGATAATGTAATTATATAATGATCGATATAATCAGTAAATACTAACAATTATAATAAGAATAATAATAATAAGAATACTACTTATAATAATAATAAAATAATAATGATGATGATGATGATGATGATGGATGATTGTCCCACGATCGCATCACAGTGTGGAAATCATACAGGCAGCATCGCCGATGTCTCCTACCTCTATCTGTAGCATTATTCCACCGATGGGGGTTTGTAGCTTACGGGCCCATATATGGTAGTTGTTTAGGCTCAGGAAGGATGGTGGGGGGTTTTAGATACCTGTGCGTTCCATTCATATATATTTTGGTGTGCGTTGTGCTACCATGCACAGGCAGGGAAAGGGATAAGAGTTGGGGGAGAGAAGGGGGTTACTTCCGTCTCCTTTGTTTTGTTTCGTGTGGTCCTGTGTGGAGTCCCGTTCAACTGTGCGGTTTGTGTATAGTTCACCCCAGTTCATCATGGAGTGAGTGCTGAGTCAAGCATTCAAAGTTTGGTGTGGGCCCTGGTGGCTATCACTTTTCGGTCAAGGCTCCTTGGTGGAGGAGCAGTTGGGCTCCTCGCGCTCTGGTGCCAGCGTTTGTGCTGTTGAGGTTCTTACTTCGGTTCAAATATGGTGAGCCGACCCCTCGTTGAGCGTTTTGGGCTCTTGGTCGAGCGGGTGTCGGTGGGTTTCGGTGTAGCTGCGACCCTGAGTTCAGGTGCTTTGGTGGCCCAGCAGGCAGGGTCGTAGTCGTTTTGTGTGTGTAGCAGTTAGTTTGCAGGTGAGGGCGCATCCCACCACCATCCTGGACCCTGTACATCCAGGCAGTGGAGAGTGCCGGGCCGTTTTAAAGCGAAGGGTCGGGGCATTCATGTCCCTCACTGTCGGAGATCCGGAGATCGTGGCAGGTGCCTGCGGTTACCCCCCCCTGCACTCCCCATCCTGCTGTGCCCGACTGTTTGTCCCAGTCTTTTTTTTCCCTTTTTCCAAGGCTACATCCCTTTTTTCCTTCCTTCCCATCCCCGTCGAGTCGTCATCAGTAGGGCCATTAGCGTCGCCATTGCCTGCTGGAGCGTGGCGTTGCTGGCGCCGTTTGCTGCAGGCGTCGTTGTGCTGGCGCCGTTGTGCTGCTGCCAGGGCCGCCGTTGCTGCTGCCGTTTGTGCTGCCTGGTGCCGTTGCTGGCGCCACTGTCGCTGCCGGCACCATCGCTGGTGTCGCTGTTGTGCTGCGTGGCGCCGTTGCTGCTGCGGTCGCCGTTGCTGCAGGCGGCGTCGTTGTTGCTGGCGCCGTTGCTGCTGGTGCCGTTGCTGGTGCCACTGTTGCTGCTGTCCACCATTGCTGGGTTGCGCTGTTGCTGTGTCGCCGTGGCTGTGTTCGTCGCATATTTGCGCGTTCTTGGTAGCGTCCCGTTGCTGTTGTCGCCGCCGCTTGTTGATTTTACCCCCGTATAGCCGACAAACCTCTCTCCGTGATCGCAGCCGCCATTGAGGTGTGTCGTCGCCGCCGTGGGGTGTATGTTGTCACTGTGGTTGGTGGCAGGGTCGTCGCTGTCGCCGTTTGTGTTGGCAGAGACTGCGAATGCCACTGATAGTGTGGAAGCTCCGAGTGTCACCATCACCTTGTCTCCGCGCCCTTCGGGCAGGCAGATTCGTCTGGACACCGTCGCAGTCGCGCCGTCGTGAGACTGTCAACGTCGTCGTCGTGTGGCCTGTTTTTCTTTTTGTGTTGAGGTTGTTTTTTTTTTGTTTTTTTTTTGGTGGCGTTATAACAACACCTGAAGACATTGGGTTTGGTGTGTGCGTACAGGAAGGATGCATGTTGAATAAAAAGGTGTGACTGAAGGGAAGAACGTGCACAGTGAAGTATATGCAAAATGAATATTGTAATATGAAGTTAGTATAGTTTGGTTGTTGTTGTTGTTGCTGTTGGGGGGGGGGGGGGGGGGGAACGGGGGGGGAGTTGTTGTGGTCATGAGAAAAGGGTTGATTATATTGTTATGTGTAAATAATGATGGCCTAAGGAACTCTGCACAAGCTGTAGTTGGATAAGGGGGGAAATAATTCATTGTGGCTGCCTTGGCCCGTAGGAACTGTGTTTGCAGGCTGGGGTCTGTATTCAAGAGGAGATTCCGCTCATTGATTGTTTCGTTGTGAATAATTTGTTGTGTTTTGCTGTCAGTTTCTTGTGTAGCGTGTGTTCTGCTTAGTGGGATAGGGGTGTGTGGTGTTGTGTGTGTGTTGTGTGTTGGTGTGTGTGTGTGTGTGTGTTGTGTGTGTGTGTGTGTGTTGTGTGTGTGTGGTCGTGTGTGTGTGTATGTCCGGCTTACGAGTTCACCCCGTGACAATAACTACTACTACTACTACTTCTACTGATGTGATGATTATGATGATGATGATGAGATATGATGGATTAATGATGATTATGATTATGATGATGAGATGATGATGATGATGATGATGATGATGATGTTGATATGATGATGATGATGATAATTATGATTACTAAACACTACTACTACTATCTACTACTACTACTACTACTACTAACTACTACTGGACAGTAATGATGATAATATTGCTGCTGCTGCTTACGCTGCTGCTGATGATAATGATTGATGACGAACGACGACCGAAAACAGCAACAATAAGAGCAGCAGCAGCAGCATCAAGCTTTTTTAGCACAGCAGCAGTAGTAAGTAGTAGTAGTAAGTAGTATGTAGTGTATTGATGAGATAATGTAGGAGCGGTGAGTGCATTTTCAAGAACCTAACGCTCC
>JADBJO010005384.1:142500-152500 GCA_016801955.1 Conus betulinus | reverse complement strand
TTAGAGCTTGGGTCTCTAGCCGAGAATAGGCGCTATATAAGTATTCATTATTATTATTATTACTTACTCTTGTACTTCATGTTATGTAGATCTGTATCATTCACTCATGTGGTGCATTTGTGTTTGCTGGGATACGTGGATTTTGAATTTCTACTACACATTCAAGTTTAGAAGAAACTGTCAAGATGGCAAAATGCGAAATTTGGAATGTACTTATCTTTTTCACTTTCTTCCCGCACACCCCTTCCCCCCTCATTCCTTACCCGCCCTCAGCTCCTTCACCACCTCGCCCAGCCCACCACTCCCCCATTTCCTTTTGTTTCCTCCGTATGTTGTGGCCAAAGACTGATGTGCATCAAACATTCGGAGTTCTGAGTTCTCTCTCTCTCTCTCTCTCTCTCTCTCTCTCTCTCTCTCCTCTCTCTCTCTCTCTCTCTCTCTCTCTCTCTCTCTCTCTTAGAGTACGGCATGATCCTAAACCGGCATGGTTCTCTAAAGAGTTACAGGAGGCAGGTTACCTTAGAGATCTGCTTTAACAACATGGCTATGAAGAGGAATCTAAAAAAACTGAGAAATGCAATACATTCACAGAAAATTGGTACGGCGAGCTATTAACTAGCTTACAAACAATCACTACTCTTCTCTTCAAACCCAACTGTAATTAGAGACATCTCTGCCGAACAGCTAAACACCCACTTTTGCACTATAGCTAATAAAATTGTCATGACATATTCTTCCAAATCAAACGATCTTCAAACCTGAAACAATATTGCCAAGATAAGAACATCACGTCTGAACTTTATATTCTACCGATAACAGTCTTTGAAGTTTATCACTACTTAATGCATCTAAAACAGTCAGGTACCTGCGGGGTGGATGGGCTAGACGGCAAAATCCTCAAACTATCAGCTCCGGCAATTACAGATACATTAACATACGTCTTCAATTTATGCAAGGACAAAAATCATTTTTCCGATAGTTTCATAAAAAAAAGCGAGCCATTCCTATCCACAAGACAGGTGACAACTCAGATCCTGCACACTACAGACCAATCTCAATCATTTCCTCTATGTCAAACCTTTCGAAAAAATACACAGGAACAAACACACATTACACCGCCTTAATACATACCACTTGCTCCACCAAGACAGTCCAGGTTTCGACACAACCATTCATGCCACACAGCCCGAATCAACTTAGTTGATGACTGGCTAAATAGCATTAACAACAACAGATATTGTGGTGTCCTATTCATCGATTAAAAACAAAACCAAAACAAAACAAAAAACATTTGATGTGATAGACCAGAACCGTCTTCTTCGAAAATTAAAATTATATGGCTTATCCACAAGACCTCTTACGCTTTTTCACTCATATCACACAAACAGGCAACAAACGTGTGAAAATCAATACAACTTCACATCAAGAACTTCTGTCCACTTATCACATCCACATGAGGTGAACCTCTTGCTGCGATTAATAACAACCAATACAAACTTCTTCATTTCAAAACACTTTCCTATGGCGTCCCACAAGGCTCTATTCTGCGTCCCTTACTGTTCACAATTTACATCAACGATCTACCTCTCCATATCACATCCACATGTGAACTCTTTGCTGATGATACAACAATACACACAAAACATTCTGATGTCACTGTTCTTGGACAAACGTTACAAGAAAGTCCGAATGACCTCGTAAAATGGACAACTAGATCACGTGTCGCTTCACCCTCAAAATCAAAAAACAAATCCATGCTTATCACAACCAGATAAAAAAAGACAACATCTCACTATTAAGTATCCTCCTGTACATCTTAAATATGCACCTGTTGAAGAGGTTACATACCTCAAAGTGCTAGGAATAACAATTGATAACATTAGTTGGCAAACTCACATAACCTCACTGTGCAAAACAGCTTCACTGAAAGTTTATCAGCTCTCCCAAATCAAACGCTTCCTCTCGACCTGCATTCACGCAAGCTCTTTTTTCCAATCTCATATTCAATCACACATAGATTACTACTCTCTATGGGACTCTGCTAGCGCTAACATCCTCAAACCATTGCTAAGCCTACAAAAAGCGAGCACTCAAAGTAGTCCTCCTTAGAACCAGTATCTTCTGGACTCGGACTATAAACAGATTTCAAGTTCTACCCTTACGTCTGCGATTAGAATACAACAAAGGGGTCATAATGCACAGCATTGTGTTTGGGAAGGCACCTTACACATTAGTTCACAGATTCTCAATCAATTCCTCAAGGACTCTACCCACACTTTCATGTCCCTGTTTCTAGCATTGTCTTATTCAAATCCAGTTTAACATATTCAGGTTCCCGTCAATGGAACTCGCTCCCTGAATCAACCAAACAACACCAATGCATATCAACCTTGAAAACACACCATTCATTCAACCATCTTATGTGCCAGTATTTGCATACTCCGCATAAATCCATCACCAACCGCCATCACCCTCTTTGCTTTATGTATGAACCTGTCTGTTTAGAATGGTTTGTATTTGAAATGCACATGTTATTCTGCTTAGTAAGTATGTCTTATGTGAGTATGTGTGTGTGAGTGTGAGTGTGCGTGCGTGCGTGTGTGTGTGTGTGTGTGTGTGTGTGTGTGTGTGTGTGTGTGTGTGTGTGTGTGTGTGTGTGTGTGTGTGTGTGTGTGTGTGTGTGTGTGTGTGTGTGTGTGTGTGTGTGTGTGCGTTCCTACTACCTCCTGCCCTCTTGTCATTATGTCGTTATACTACTTTTATTCTCATGCGACTCTCTCTCTCTCCTCTCTCTCTCTCTCTCTCTCTCTCTCTCTCTCTCTCTCTCTCTCTCTCTCTCTCATGGTTCTCCCGGAATGGCTTGATATAATATCTATATGACATCCCCCCCTCCCCCTTACCGGTGGTGACCGGGCTATCATTATGCACCCCCTCCCCCTTCTCCATTTGTGCTTCCTGTGGCTACAGACTTGCTGGGAACTGCCCTCTGAGAACGCGATGAAAGCACCGCCTCCCCATTTCTCACAGCTTTCTCTGCAGAGCCATCTGTGTGGACTCGGGCCCAAATAGTGTTGCCACACAGGGCCAAGGACCCCCAGTGCTGCATCCTGGGCAAATACTAGGGCCTCAAGAGTCCGGGACTTAAGTTCTGATTCGCTGTGGTCTTCTTTAGCTCCAGTGCCAAGAATGTCAAGGCTGATGGGGGGAGTATCAGCTGTCCACTCGCTCGACGCAGTCAGTCATGGAGCATTTGCACTGGGTGGTCTGCTGCTGTTGGTAGCAATTTTCCGTACTTTTCCTGAAGCGCCTTGCTTAGATGGTTGGGGCTCTGGCGCTTGAGTCTGTTCTAGACCTAGACAGCTGACTTAGACGGCTTGAAGATAGAGTTGAAAGACAAGAGTGATATTCCAGGAGATGTAATCGACTGTTATATGGCATTCCTGAAGAGAGAGGCGAGATTTACCAAAAGTGCCTAGAGAGAGAGTGATCCAGTCCTTGAACCAGCATTTCCCACAGAAGACGTGGTCTGAGGATGATGTCGACAGAGCACATCGCCTTGGTTCGCTGCCTGCTGTCTTTAGCAGACCACGCCCAGTGATTGTGAAGTTTCTCAGGTGGAGAGACTACATGATCATAATGAAGGACAAAGAAGGGAAAGACCAAATGCGGGACTCTGAAGGCATACGAGTGGCAGCAGACCTGACCAGACAGCAAAGGGACACCATGGCGCAGTATCAGCAGGAAGGGGAGCCCGCCTACTTCTCCAAGGGCAAGCTGGTGGTGACGGAATCCAGGAGACGACACGACGAAAATGGCAGCAGCTACCGTGACAGCAGGCCCCACCCCAATTTTTGTCCCCCTGATGGCGATCCCTGCTTTCTGTCCTGTTTTCCCACACTGTCCCAGACCCACACTGACACTCGTGCTGCCATACAGGGCCAAGGCCCCCCAGTGCTGTATCCTGGGCAAACTGAGGATGCTGATGATGTCAGTGTCACGGATGACCTGGCAGTGGAGCGGGGTCCAGACGAGGGTCAGCGCCAGGACAGCACGGACGTGCAGAACGAGAGGGTGAGCAGCCAGGTGACGGGCAGGGAAGCAGCAGCAGCGGCAGCGGCAGTCGCCATCCTTGCTGGGCTTTGGTCGGGGCTCTCCTGTCAGCACCCCTACCACGCAGCCATCCAGTGCATCACAGTCACAGCGTGATGGTGGTGGAGGGAGGGGGCGAGGGAAGTCACATGCAGCCAATGAAAGACGTTCGGTGAGTAGACAACCGTCAGCAGCCACTCCAGTACACACTAGGCAGCAATCATTACGCGCTGACGTTACCACCTCCACACAAGGTAAACTGCCCAATGACTGGCGTCAGAACCCGTCAACAAAAGGCACAGCAAAATCAGGGAAAGGGGGTCCAAAGAAATGACGGTCAGGCCACAGCCCTTGTTCTGATTCTGATGATAGTTCGATAAGTCTGGCTTATTCCGGCGATGTTTCTGAACGCTCAAATGATGTTAGTTTTGCTTCTGCTAATATTGCTTTAAATGCGGTAAAAACAGTGATGTCAGTAATGTTGCTAAATTGAAGGCAGATATTGTTGATGCTGGTCTTGTTGACCATACTCATGCGAATGTCCATGTTGGTAACACCAGAGCGTCTCTTTCCATTGTGTCGCTGAATGTCGAAGGTATGTGGAGCGTTACAAATCAACTTGATCTGCCTTATTTTATTAGGAAATATAATTTCGCGTTGCTGGTTGAAACCTTTGAAACCTTTTCCCAGACATTTCCAGATTCTTTAATCCCTTCTCATGTAGCATATGTCTCCTCTGGGATCAAACTGTCAGGCAGTACTCACAGTCGTCTTTCAGGTGGGGTTGTGTTTCCAGTCAGAACACACACACACACACACACACACACACACACACACACACACACACACACACACACACACACACACACACTTTGACTGCATATGTGACTATAATTGAATGTGAACTCGACAATATCATTGTGTTAAAAATTTCCCAGAAAGCTCATTGAACAATGACTGATTGCTTATTATCAGTGCTTATATACTCCTCGAGCATTCAATCTATTATGAAGAAACAGGTATTTATAATAGTATCTTAATGCTAGAAGACTGTTTGTTCTTGCTAGAGAGTATGATAGTGCTCCCGTTATAATCTGTGGAGATTTAGATTTAAGAACTGGTTCACTACGTTCAAGCTGTTGACATATATGATTCTTTTTATGATGTGCGGGAATCTATTGACAGTAATGAATTAAAAGAACCCCCCCCTGATAAAGTGCGTCTGTCAACGGACAATGTGGTTAATTCTTTTGGTCGCTATCTGTTATCTGTGTGTGTGAATCGTATGAATTGTGCATTTAAATGGACTCGTGTCCCAGACTTTCTCAGGAGATTTCACATATGTATCATTGAATGGAAGCAGTGCTGTAGACTATTTTCTGGTGTCCGACTGCTTAGTAAGTATGTATAAATGCTTTAATATTATGCCTGTGGTTGAAACAAAACACGCTGCCATTGAATTGTCTCTCAATCTTCAGAAAGTTTTTTTTTTTTTTTTTCATTCCGAACAAAACATTGATCGAGAAACCTTTTAAATTACGAAATACACATGAAATGGTGATAAGCATGTTGCTTACAATGACCTCATGTGCAGTGTCGAGGTGAGAGCTATTTTGGATGAAAGCCATGTCACTTATTGAAAATGATATAAATTTGGCGCTTGCTTTGGCGCTTGCTAAATTAATAAGTGTTTTTTTTTCTTTTATGCAGGAAATTGCATGAAGAAATCTAAACGTCTTGGATGTGAAAAGATGAAAATATGGTTTGACTCGGAATGTAGGCAGAGTAGATCTCTCTTGCGCCGGCATCAGCGTCGACTTGGCAAAAGCCATATTGATGCTTAAAGTTTAGTTTAATCTGAAAAAAAAAAAAACATTATAAAGAGTTATTAGAATCTAAAAATAGGCTGCTTAAAGAAAAGATTGTGCACTCGATACAGGATAATTTAAATGATGCAAGACAATTCTAGTATACCATTCGTTCTGTGAAATCTAGGACTGGTGTGCAAAATACGATAACGAAAAAAAAAAAAAAAAGAATGGTCTCATCATTTGATAATGTGTTTAATTCTGTGCCATAGACTGTAGCAAATGCAGTCGGTGATATTGATGTTCCTTGTGATGATGGCGATAATTACACACTGAACAGTGACGACGATAACGGGAGTGCCACCGAATGCGATGCGCTCAATGAATCGATAAAAGCAGAAGAAATTGGAGCTCTGTGCAAGTACCTACATCTCGAAAGGCTTCCAGCCCGGATGGACTCATTGGGGAATTTTACAAAAGTAGAATTGAACAAAATGCCTGCTCATTGTTCATTTTTTAAACTATCTCTTTGATCATTGGCTTTTTCCTGACGAGTGGTCATTGTGCATTATTGAGCCTCTGCACAAAAAGGGCGATTTGAATGTTCCGACAAAATATAGAGGCATTTCTCTTCTCAATATTTGTAGTAAGTTGTATAGTTTTGTATTGAACAAGCGCATTTCAAACTGGATTGACGACAAGGGAATTATTGGTGAAGAGCAAGCTGGATTCACGGAGGGTTACTGTACAGCGGATCACATATTCACTCTCTATGCTATGATACAAAAGCAACTTGTGAGACACAGGAAATTGTATGTAGCATTTATAGATTTCCGCAAAGCTTTTGATACTGTGTGCAGAAAAAAAAAAGTTGTGGATCATCTTGCATAAAAACGGGCTACAAGGCAAGAAACTCAGTGCTTTAAAATCAATGTATGTTGTTGTGAAAGCAAGGGTGCGTGTTGGTGGTGAATTAACAGATTTGTGTTGTTGTTGCTGTTGTTGTTGTTGTTTTTTTTTTGTTTTGTACCATTGAGGCTTGAAAAACAGAGGGAGGTTTTCTCACCTGTGCTTTTTTTTTTTTTCTCTTTATAAATGAGCTGACGAAAGATGTGCTTGAATCTGGTCGCCATGTGTTCAGTTGACGCCAGATTTTATTCAAATACTAATCCTCATATTTGCTAATGATGTTGCACTAACATCTGATAGTGTTACTGATCTTCAGACGCAGTTGAATATATTGTCTGATGCAGCTAAACGTCTTGATCTCATTGTAAATATAGAAAAAATCGTCAAATTGGCATTTTTTTTTTTCGGAATGGGGGATGCCATGCCTGAACGGAAAATATGGTTTTTGGATGATAGCGAGTTAAAAATTGTGAATATGTACAAATACCTTGGCATTTACTTGTCAACACGATTAAGTTTTGTATACACCATGTCTGATCTCGCAGACAGAGCTGAGACAGGAATTATAACGACCATAAGAACGATGTGGTCAATTGGCGAGCATTCTCCTGCCTTCCTTTTTAAACTTTTCGATTGCCATATTCAACCCATTTTAACATATTGAGCTGAAATCGTGGGCTTGACGCAAAATCAAGAACAGATAGAAAGAATCCGTTTGTTTGCTCTGAAACGATTTCTTGGTGTGGATAGCAAACCGTCAAAGCATGTTATTTATGGAGAAACTGGTTGATATCGTTTGTATACATTAACGTTTGTGTAGTGTGTAAAGTTTTGGCTACGTCTTGTACAGATGGACAATGATGATGAAGTGCTTTTAAATTTGCAACGCCAAAACGCTTTAACGTGGGCATGTAAAGTTAGAAATGTGTCGTGTCAGTTTGATTTCGGAGAAGTTTGGGAAGCTCAGAGGGTTGGTAACGTATACCTCTTCCTAGCATGCTTCAAGGAAAGGCTTATAGACTTTTTAAGCAGGACTGACATGCATCTTTGGAGTCGCATACATTTTATAACGTGCATGCTTCTTTCAAGCAGTCCTTTTCAATAAGTCTACATTTATGTGAGATCAGTTACATCAAGAAGCGTGATGTATATTCGAGATTTAGATTGGAATGTCTCCATTGAAATGTCATTTTCTGATGTGTAGACCCTACCCGAACAGTGAGGTGAACTGTCCATTTTGTCCCAATGTTCCAGAAACTTTACGCCATTTTTTGTTTGTTTGTCACCAGTATGAAAACCATCGACAAAAATTGTTGCCAAGAAAGTTTCATAGACAGCCTTCCATGTTTACATTTTCGTTGTTGCTGGCGAATACGAACAAACGCATTATGGAAAGGTTGTTTCCTCATCATATTCAAAGCTTTAAGGTTAAGACATGAGAGTATGAAAGTGATTTGATTTGGTTATTGATTTTGAATATTTACTCCACTGTATGGGCAAATGGCCTGATCAATTAAACACTCCGACTCTGACTCTCTCTCTCTCTCTCTCTCTCTCTCTCTCTCTCTCTCTCTCTCTCTCTCTCTCTCTCTCTCTCTCTCTTGCACACAAGCGCTTTCAAGTTCTTGCTCTCCTTGTCTCATCTCCTTATCATGATTTTGCTCATATATGATATGTATTGTTCCATTATTTTCAGTCAGCTCTTTCCTGTGTTATATTTGCACATATTGTTGATGTGTTTGTCTTTAACATGATCTTTTCTATGAGTGGTTTCCGATTTATTTATTCATTGATTCTCTCCAGTTCTCTCTCTCTCTCTCCTCTCTCTCTCTCTCTCTCTCTCTCTCTCTCTCTCTCTCTCTCTCTCTCTCTCTCTCTCTCTCTCTGTCACTGTCTCTGACGCTGCTCTGCTCTGTCTGTCTGTCTGTCTGTCTGTCTGTCTGTCTGTCTCTCTCTCTCTCTCTCTCTCTCTCTCTCTCTCTCTCTCTCTCTCTCTCCTCTCTCTCTCTTCCATGTCATGTCACTTTGCTAAATACATTTTACGCATTGTCATGCCTATGAAAAATGATGATATGTCGTGCCCTTCTCTCTCTCTCTCTCTCTCTCTCTCTCTCTCTCTCTCTCTCTCTCTCTATCTCTCTCTCTCTCTCTCTCTCTCTCTGTGTGTATGTGGTGTGTGTGTGTGTGTCTCTCTCTCTCTCTCTCTCTCTCTCTTCTCTCTCTCCCTCCCCCCCCCCCCCCCCCCCCCCTCTCTCTCTCTCTCTCTACCTCTCTCTCTGCGTACGTACGTGTTGTGTGTTCCGAATTCGTTACACATTTTGTCATATTCATTTTACTGTCTTTTTTTTTATACATACTAATTGTACGTTTTAGTACATTTCCATTTATTTTTTTTTTAATATTTTATGCTTAATTACTACCTTTAATTTCTGTTGTTCCCCTTCTCCCTTCTAGCGCCTCTCTCTCTCTCTCTCTCTCTCTCTCTCTCTCTCTCTCTCTCTCTCTCTCTCTCTCTCTCCCTCCCTCCCCTCTCACTCTCCCCCCCTCTCTCTCTGTGCATGCGTGTGTGCGTGTATGTGTGTGTTCCAAATTATGTGCATACTTTGTCATATTCATTTTACTGTCTGTTTTTTTGTACATACTACTGTTTGTACATTGTAGTACATTTCCATATGTTCCCCCAGCCCACCCCCACCCCCATCCCACTCTCCCTTCCCCGTCATTATTGTTATTTTCATTTTTATTTTTTGTTTGTTTATTTTTTCCCATTTCTCTTCTATTTTCATTTGATGTTTCATTATGATTGCATGACCGCCTTGTTTGTTTGCTTGTTTGCTTTCTTACATTATTTCATTTCACTGCATGTTGTAGTCCCTACTCAGGGCGAGGACTCGATGTAAAAAAGCACATCCGTGCTTATCTATTATCCTCGTACATAAACAATTTTGTCTTCTCTCTCTCTCTCTCTCTCTCTCTCTCTCTCTCTCTCTCTCTCTCTCTCTCTCTCTCTCTCTCTCTCTCTTCGTTATTTTTCTTGTTGTCGTCGTCGCCGTGCTGTTGTTGTTGTTGGTGGTGGTGGTGGTGGGGGGGTGTGTTGTTGTTGTTTTTTTCTTCTTCTTCTTCTTCTTCTTCTTCTTCTTCTTCTTCTTCTTCTTCTTCTTCTTTATACCAACCTGTCTGTTTCTGTCCTTTGT
>JADBJO010005384.1:135000-137500 GCA_016801955.1 Conus betulinus | reverse complement strand
GCAGAATATCCATCAGCCAGTCCGTTTATCTGTCTGTCTGTCTGTCTGTCTCTCTCTCTGTCTGTCTGTCTCTCTCTCTCTACACATGTGTGTGTGTGTGTGTGTGTGTGTGTGTGTGTGTGTGTGTGTGTGTGTGTGTGTGTGTGTGTGTGTGTGTGTGTGTGCTGCTTATCTCTTACCTTCCTACCTGATGATGTTGAATGCTCTGTTTCACTGACCTTCCTTTACCCCCCCTCCCACCCTCCATCCTCTCCTGTTTCTCTCAAAGAAATAGTGTTGAATGTCCAAAACGAGAAATGTGATAACAACGATAACGGTCATGAACATGTTGTGGTGGTGGTTGGAATGGTTGTGGTGTTGCTGTTGTGTTGTTTGTTGTTGTGTTGTTGTTGTTGTGGTTCTTGTGTTGATGATGACGACGATGATGATGATAATGATAATGATGATGATGATGGTGATGATGGGACTGAGTAGTAGATGTCAGTCCTTCTTCTTCTTCTTCAGCGTTCCCTGGTCATGCTGGTCAGATATAAAGTCTGGTAGCTTGGGCAAAGTCAGCGGTCCGTCGGAGTGAATCCGCCGTTCCCCACAGCTTTCTTTTGAGTTCCACTGCACCGGGCCAAAAACTCACGCCACAGGCTGTGGAAAGTGGGACAGGACTGAAGTACGTGGGCTGGGGGTTTTGTGGGCCAGTACCACATGGGCACTCATCTGTGTGGGATATATTCAGGCGATAGAGGTGGGGGAGCAACTGACAGTGTCCAGTTCTTAGTCTGAATATGGCCACTTCTTGGACACGCTCAAGGGTGGTGAATGTCATCCTTCTACCTCCACCTGTATTCTTTCTCTCCATGCTGTCCTGACATTGCTGCGGATGATGGTCTTCGCCTCTCTGCAGGATACAGCATGGGCTGTTTGGTCTTGTTGGCTGCCCCCCGCCTTGGAGAGTCTGTCTGCCTCTTCATTTCCTGCAGCACCACAGTGGGAGGGAATCCACTGCAGGATTGGTGTGTCTTCCTGCTCAACGAGTGCAGTTCCTGTATGGGTTTCCTGTAGGATAGCGCAGACCTCCAAGGGTGGTACGGGACTGCTCTAAAGGCAGGTGAGGACAGTGCTTTTCTGGGTCCTCCCCAGCACCTTTGGGTGTTTCTTTTTCTTCTTTTGCCTTAACTTGGCTGACCCTGGAGAAAGGTCCAGTGACGGTGAGGAAAGACCCACTGACCACAGGGAAAGTCCTGTTGACGGTGGGAAAGACTACAACTTTGGATTCTCTCTTGAGGGCACATAAGACCGTATGGCGAAAGCTTGGCTGTGTCTGGAGTTGCATTGTCTTCATCTGTCCGTGGGGGGGGGGGGTTGGGTCTGTGGGGTGTGGGCTCGACAGCAGGGAGGTAGTGTTTTTCGCCGGTGGGCTCTGCACGGGCTGGTACACACCATGAGGATGCTACTTTAAGGCTGTTACGACTTGCATCCTGTAGTCTGATTTTACCTCTGTTCAGGAGCAGTTATGTCCCTTGATATCTTAAATGGAGTGTCCTGCGCGTGCCTGTACCCATTGTCAACACAGCGCAGGCCTCCAAGGGTGGTACAGGACTGCTCTAAAGGCAGGTGAGGACAGTGCTTCTCTGGGTCCCTCCCCAGCACCTTCGGGTGTGTTTCTTTTTCTTCATGGGTTTCCTGTAGGATCTGCTCTCTTTTCTCTCCTCTGGAGGCTTTGAAGGACGGCTCTACAGTCTGTAAGGAACACCGTGTGAGTTGGTGAGATGCCCCTTTCATTTAGTATCTGTACTGCAGTGAGAAGGACACATGCTTCTGCTCTGTCGTTAGCTGAGAAGCTTCCAGTGGCTACAGACTTGCTGATGGAACTGCCATCTGGGAACGTGATGAAAACACCGCCTCCCCCATTTCTCACAGCTTTCTCTGCAGAGCTCTGCAGAGCCATCTGTGTAGACTCAGGCCGAAGTAGCGCTTGGATAGTCCCTGGCTAGAGTCTCAAGAGTCAACGACTTGAGTTCTGTATCACCGTGGTCTTCTTTAGCTCCAATGCCTACAATATCAAGGCTGAGGAGGGGAGTATCAGCTGTCCACTCTACACAGTCGTGGAGCATTCCCACTGGGTGGTCTGCTGTTGGTAGCAATTTTCTATACTTGAATACAGTACCGATACTGACAAGAATGACTTCGACGACGACGTTGCATCGACGATGACAATGACAATGACAATAACGATGCGGCGGATGAAGACGATGACGAAAATTTTGATTGTGATGATGAGGATGATGATGATAATGAGGAGGAGGAGGAGGACGACGACGACGACGACGACGACGACGACGACGACGACGATGATGATGATGATGATGATGATGATGATGATGATGATGATGATGATGATGATGATGATGATGATGATGAGAGCGACGTAGTGGGCGTGTTTGTCGACGCTTATTGATGACATAGATAGACAGGGAAGTAATATCGTAAATTGAAACGCCTTTTT
>JADBJO010005384.1:110000-130000 GCA_016801955.1 Conus betulinus | reverse complement strand
CCAGCAACTGTCGATGTGAGCACATCTTCCATAAATCCCAACATTTCTCCAAAGAAATCATATTCTTTTAGCTTTCCAGTACTTGTGGAAGATATGAAAAAAGGATCCGCCACACTTAGTGGTCTGGGCATTTGGAGCAAAAATGCTTTGGGTCAGGTCTATCGGACCCTTAGCCGATCAGAAACAGCTCTCCTCAGGCAGTTGGCTGATCGGTTGTACTTCCGATGTTCAACAAAATCGACTACTAAAAGCAACTAATTTGTCAGCAATTTTGATAAAATGTTCTGTACCTGAGGTTTTCACCAAAGTGTGATAAAGCCAGTACCCCTGGACATCAGTCTTTCTCACATTAAGAAAGAACTGAGTCATGTTTCTTCTGTTAAAAGTCTTCCCAATAAAGATGGAAGTGAATCATCAAGCGCTATAAACATCACTTTTTCAACATCAGCTCTGCCAAAAGAAATCTGTATAGGGTTCCAGTGTTTCTCTCGTGATCCTTTTACACCACCTGTCTATCGTTGTACTCGATGCAACAGACTGGGGCACACAAAGTCCGCGTGTCGGGCTAAGCCGACTTGTGGAAGATGTGATCACAATGACCATGCCATTGAATCGTATACCAGGGCCAAACATTGTATTAACTGTTCTGGAGATCATTCAGCCTCTTACCTTGTATGCCCGGAATACAAACTACGTGTTTTGGCCAGTAGTTAAAGTCTCCAGCCAAATATCATTTCTGAGGCTCTAAGGCAAATCAGAGTTCAAATGAGCGAAGGAGAGGTAAAGGTGCAGGACTTAAAAGAAGACCCCAGGGTGTAGGGAAATGATAATTCAACCAAAGCTAATAACACCACAGCAGGCCTTATTCCTCGGTTCTAAGACAAGGGATGATGAAGGCTAATCAACAAAACCCGCTGTCCACTTCTCTGGATTCTAGCCCCTCTTCAATCTGGGGCACACCTGTTTTGCCAACTCATACTGACACTTCAAATCAAATTAGTATTGCTGTCACAAATCAGACAAGTATAGGACAGACATAAAAAAAAACGTCGAAAACATGAGGGCCAAAATGCTGTACTAAAGAAAAGGCTGACTCTTCAAGATCGTTCAAAAACAATCTGTAAATTTGATCTCGAAAAGATTTTAAGGTGTCTTGAAAAATCTCTCAGTGAAATTTCTGACCATCCTAACAAATATTTCTGATATCATGACTTCGCCAATCATTGAATTGGAATCAATGCTGTCCAATGCCTGTCTGAACTCAAAATGAAAGTACAAAGAGAAGTGCTGTCAAACGTAATCCGCTTTTGGTTCTTCGTTGTTGATTTAGTTATCGTCCTTTTCCACTGTCCTCACTGTCATCTTCGTTGTTGATATAGTTATCGTCCTTTTCCTCACTGTCATCTTCGTTGTTGATATAGTTATAGTCCTTTTCCTCACTGTCATCTTCGTTGTTGATATAGTTATAGTCCTTTTCCTCACTGTCATCTTCGTTGCTGATATAGTTATAGTCCTTTTCCTCACTGTCATCTTCGTTGTTGATATAGTTATAGTCCTTTTCCTCACTGTCATCTTCGTTGTTGATATAGTTATAGTCCTTTTCCTCACTGTCATCTTCGTTGTTGATATAGTTATAGTCCTTTTCCTCACTGTCATCTTCGTTGTTGATATAGTTATAGTCCTTTTCCTCACTGTCATCTTCATCTTCCAGGAATGAACTGGCTGATACCTGTGCAAAAGAAGCTTCAATGTGCAAATCGAATACAGTTTTTGTGATATTTCTTATATCGTTTATTCAACGTCTACCTTGCGCTGAAGAGATCAAAGCTAAGTAGCAAAACGTCGTTTATTGTAATTCCTATTTGTTTGTTTTTTTTGCCTGAAAGAAGACCTAAGAAGTCGAAACGCGGCGTGTTTTGTCTTGTGACTCGTTTGTCCACGTTTCTCTTGGCGGTTCACAAACATTTATTTAGATTTGTTTAGATTTCCGCCTGCAGTCGTCTCACTTTGCAAGTCGATCTACTCTGTCACCAGTTGTTTTCAAATGACAGATCTCTTCTAACAGAACAGATTCTGTAGAAGTAACCTGCAGTTCAATTTACATAAATCATTTGCACTTTTACCGTACTGCATAAACAAGGCAGTACACTTTAAAGGCGTTCAGTCTGCAAATGTTCACACACGTTCTTACCTTGGTGACTGTAAGATGTGGTGAGAGGATTTTAGAAGCACAGTCGTGTACATGTGAATACGTTTGGCGTGTTCATCTTCAAACACAGCTCACATAATGCGCAGAATTTTGCAGAGACTTTCCTCTCGCGAGGATTTGTAGATTGAAAACCATCTCTTGGTAGAATCTCATACTCTATATTGAATCATTGCATTATTATTTTTTTTTTTTTTTTTTTTGATTGAAAAACCATGTCTTGGTAAACATCTGATAGTCAACATTGAATCATTACATTCTTTTCATCAGTCGCTGATGGTCTGACACGTTATACGTGATGCCTGCCCTTCTTGTTGCACTTGCTTGTCTATGTCCATCTTTCTCTTTCCGCCATTATTATCTCTCAGCTTTTCCATCTTGCACATTCTGCTTAATCTGTCATTTTCCAAATTATCAACTGGCATTTCAGTTAAGTATGCTAGAAAATATCCATCTTATGCCTTCTATTTTCTTAAAACGATTCGTTAATCTCAGAAAGAAAGTTGTTTTTTCTATAATACTTTAAATGCAGATTTGGGGCACAAAACGTTAAATCATTAGAAAAGTAGTTACAGACTCAGAATCAAAAACTTACTTGGAGAATATTTCGACAGGGTCGCCCTGTCTCTTCTTCAACTCACTGTTGCTGTTGTGGCAGCGAGGCCTGGTGGGACGACTGTTGTGTGGGGTGAACGGTTGTCAGGATCTGATTGTAGATGGGGGGAAGTTCAAAGCCTTGATCTCTGTTCAGGCTAGGGCGTCTGGTCTTAATTTCGATGGCTTCTTTAACTTCTCTTTTTGTGAGGAAGGGCTCTGTAGATAAGATCTTGGTTTCTTGGGGCTGAAACTGTGGCCTGTGGCTTGTAGATGTTCATGTATGACAGAAGTAGATCGGTTTTGGTGTTCCTGTAGACGGGTGGTGAGTGGTCTTGCTGTCTCGCCAATGTAGGCATGGGTACAGTCGTGACATCCTACCTGGTACACTACACCACACTGCTTGAGGATGGCGACAAGTGAGCAGCTTTTGCTTTAGCTCTGTCATTATTTTCTCCATGAAAGTTAAGTACAGATAGTTTGAAACAATTCTGTGCTGTCAGCGGTTTATATACAACTTTGTTCCGAAGTGCGGTAGGAAGAATGATTGATTTGAGCCAGTGGAGGGCACGAATTGGACTTTTCCGTGCCTTGGTAAACACGGTGTGAACAGTCGGCCATGTTATCTGCGTGCAGACAGCAAGGTTAAGAAGTGCACAACAGATGTGACAGTGTGTGACGTTCTCGCCACTTGGATTGTACTGTGCTTTGCGACGGCTGCTATCCACTGTGTATACAGCAACCTTCACAACGCTCCATCTGTGGAATCTGCATCTGTTTTTTCGTTGTGCAGAAGGGAACATGTTCCGATTTCTTCAACTGCGCCAGTCTTTCCAGTGAAGTCGGTCAGCACCAAACATTTCCCTCTGTACCAGCCCTTCTCGTGTTGTGTGCTGTCAACGCCGTTCTGTGTGCCCCCGTCGCCTTCTTCTCAGCGGCGATGTGGAGCAGAACCCAGGACCTGATCATCGTGAAGAGACTGTGAAAATGTGCACGTCACTGACAGCGAAGGTGGGTCATGTTTTCCTCCCGTCTATGCTAAACAGATCCTGGACGCAATAAAGCAACAGGGCGACCAGCAAAAAGAGCAAAACACGGCAATCAGAGAAGACTTGAGTGAAAAAAAAAATGAACTGGTAAAGTGAAGCAGACATGCTCGGAAATAAGTCAGAGATGTGATAATCTGGAACAAGAAAATATCAGATTGTCGGCAACAATATCAGATCTCATGACAGAAATATACGAGCTGAACAATGAAACAAAAACTGCCAAAGAAGAAACTCGAAAACTTTCCGAGACGGTGCAGAATCTTAGAGGAAATGTTAACGACATGGAAACGGAAAATCGACAGGCTGGAAAGTTTTTCTAGGCGTGATAATCTGAGATTCTTCGGAATTCCCCAAATAACTGACAAAGAAGATTATAACATGTGTGCCACTTCTGTGATAACAGCTTTGAACAGTGTAGAGGGGGACAAGACATGGACAGAAGATGATATTGTACGAGCACATCGTGTGGACGGGCTAGGAATAATGAACCGAGACCAATGATCGTGAAATTCAAAAACTGGAAGAACAAAATGAACATTCTAACTGACAAAGAGTACAGGGGGAAGCTACAAGAAGAAGGTGTTCGTGTTGCCAACGACTTGACACGAAGGCAGGCTGACATTGCGGCACAGGCCAGAAGGGAGGGCAAGTCAGCCTACTTCGTCAGGGGGCAGATGACCATTGGACCAAAGAGGCCTGACCCAAGGACGTACGCAGAGGTGACGGCAGCTGCGAGGAGCACGGTGACTACGACGGACACACCACCGACGATGACTACGCCAACCGTGCCAGCCCCCTCCATGCCCGGGGATCACCGGGAAACCTCGCGTCACCTGGCAGCAGAAAGGGGTCAACACGGCGACCGCAACCATGACGGGGATTCCCCTGGTGGTGGTCACGTGACCGGCTCTTCCAATCAGCGTCCAGCAGCACACCGTGGCGACCGTGTCGACGCAGGGTCAGGGTCAGGGTCGACTTCTCGCCTGAGTGACGTCAGTAACAGTGGCAGTCAGTCTCGTGCTGCACGGAGAGGTGGGCCCAACAGATCACAGAGTCAAAACAGGTTTGCACGGTTATTTGCGTGCCAGTGACAGTAGGAAGAGCTCTGTGACAGACAGAAATCTTCGCTCGTGCAATAAATGACGCGAAGCGGACTGTCAGACATCTGGTTTCTCTTTTTTAAATTATAATGTTGAAAACTTGCGTGTAAAATTGAATGATATTTCTTTTGTTAAATTGTGTCACGTCGTACGATTTTGTGTGCTTAACAGAGACCTTTCTTGACAGCTCATTTGATTTGAACAATATATTCCATAATTATGTTAAATTCAGTGCTCCTGCCAAAAAACTTTCATCCCAAGGTCGCAGTTCAGGTGGTGTCCTCTTCCTTTGTTAAAAAATGTTTTTCAGATTATGTGGAAGAAGTAAAACTGGAATGTGATAATGCTATTGCAGTTAGAATAAAAAAAAGATTTGTTGAATACTGATAAAGACATGGTTGCCATTTCTTGCTATATTGTTCCTGAAGGAGGACCAGCATATAATCATACATTTTTAAAAATGGTATTCATATGCTTGAAGAAAATGTATTACAGTGTGTAAATACTGATGATGTGTATATTATGGTATGTGGTGACATGAATGCCAGAACAGGGTGTGAGCAAGTGAGAGAGGAAGATATGAGAAATTATGTGCCAGCAGAGGATTGTGAGGATGAAGATAGAGTTGGTGCGACACGCTGTTCTAAAGATAGTATCATTAACAATTTTGGAAAATCCCTACTGGAATTTTGTATTTGTTTGATTTAGTTATTGTTAATGGATCTGTTGACAAGGATGTTGATGGTGAATTTACTTTTGTTTCATCTCAAGGGTGCAGTGTAATTGATTATTTTATAGTGTCTGATGAGTTGTTAAACCTATGTAATTTACATGTTGGTGATAGTTTGTATTCTTCGCATCTACCAGTTGAACTGTTTTTGAACAAAAGTCTACCAGCAAATGATAAGCAACATATGCCAACAGAGACTCATAAAGAAGAAAAGATTATATGGTCAGATGATTTTGTTGAAACTTACTTACCAATGTGAACTTGATTCTGAAGAATTTGGAGTGTTTGAATTGTGCATATCAGAATCTTAATACAAATATCAGTAATGCTGTAGAAATATTTACCAATGCTATGTATAGTGCAGCAGCATGTATGGTGAGAACAGTGGGGAGTAATGAGAAAAAAAATGCAATGATTGGTTTGATGGTGAATGTAAACATAAAAAGAAGGCAGTGAAGAGACTGTTACAAAGTTTTCGGAGAGCTAAATCAGTAGAATACAGAACGGCACAAAAGGAGTCCTTTGTTAAAGAAAGAAAAGAGTACTCTGACCTCAAAAAAGCAAAAAAAGAAAATGGGATGAAAACAAAATTAATGAACTGAAACAGTCAACAAACAACCCGAAAACAATTTTGGTCAACTATAAGAACAATAAATAAGAAAAGTATCGTATACAATGAAATCAGTTGTCAGCAGTGGTATGAACACTTTTTTGATGTTTTTAACAACTTTGATAGTCATGATCAGGAAGACATGGAATCAGCTGACTTCATCGATGATGAAGTCGAAGAGCCATTATTTAATGACCCTATTACCAGACAAGAAGTTATTAGTGGTATACATAAGTTAAAACATGGAAAGAGTGCTGGGCCAGATAAAATTGTTAGCGAAATGTTTAAAAATGCAAATTCAGCTCTACTTGATTTCATTGCTGCTTTGTTTAATATTATTTTTTTGAAAAAGGAATTTCCCAGAAGAATGGTCAAAATCAATCATTGTTCCAATCTATAAAAAGGGAGACATAAATATGCCAGACAATTACAGAGGAATAGCTTTAACAAGTATTGTTAGTAAGATATATACATACATATTAAACAGAAGATTAACTGTGTGGTCTGGAAATGAAGAAAAGATAATAGAAGAACAGGCAGGTTTCAGGAGAAACTATAGTACTGTGGACCATATTTTCACATTATATGCGATGGTGCAGAAATATCTTCTACAAAACAGTAAACTTTATGTGGCTTTCGTAGACTTTAAAAAGGCATTGATTCTGTGAACCGAAATATTTTATGGAACATTTTGAGAAAATCAGGAATTAACGGGAAAATGTACAAAGCTCTTAGAGGAATATATGATTCAGTCTTGTCTTGTGTCCGTGACAAAGGTATGTATTCAGAATTTTTCAGTTGCCCACGAGGGGTAAAAAACAAGGATGCCTACTGAGTCCTCAGTTATTTTCATTCTTCATTAATGAATTAGCAATTGAAATTAGTAAAGGAGGCAGGCACGGTATACAAATGATTCCAAATGCTGTTGAAGTCTTTCTGATGTTGTTCGCAGATGATGTTATTCTCCTTTCTGACACAGTTGTTGGTCTCCAAAATCAACTTAACATTTTGCAAAAGGAAGCGGACAGACTGCAGTTAACGATTAATCTTGAAAAAACAAATGTCATGATTTTCAGGATGGGTGGTCATCTGTCCAGACATGAAAAATGGTGGTACGGGGAAGAAGAAGTAAAAGTAACAAATAATTATAAATATTTAGGAATGATATTTACAACTAAATTAAGTCTGAATATGGGGTGGTCAGAAACGTATAAAAAAGGGAAAAAAAAGGAGTGGTACAAATACTAAGATCATTAAGGAAACTAAATACAATTGAACCGTCGATATTTTGGAAACTTTTCGATTCGCAAATTGAGCCCCATGCTGACTTATGCAGCAGAAGTCTGGGGTTTATCTGATAACTTCCAAATGGAAAAAGTTCACACATTTGCAATTAAACGCTTCATGAATATCCCATTGCATTCCTCAAACAAAATGGTATATGGAGAAGCAGGCAGATACCCACTTTACATACGCACCCAACTGAAATCCATAAGATATTGGCTAAGACTGTTGAAATTACCATTGACTAGGTTATGTCGACAAGCATATGAGATGCTGTTACAACAGCATGAAACAGGAAAGTGCAACTGGGGGTGACAAAGGTAAAAAAAACTGTTCTTACTGAAAACGGGGTTGGCATAGTTTGGTTAAGTCAGGAAGTGGGAGATGATAATTTGTTTATTTCGGAACTGAAAGATAGGCTAATATGTATTTCAGCAAAACTGGCACTCACAGATGGAAGGAAAAGAAAAGTATGATTGGTTTCTTAAATTTAACAGTAACCTGCAACCAGAAAAGTATTTACTAGTTATAACGCGTAAATGGCATAGAGATATGCTCGCTAGATTTAGAACTAGAACTTTAGGTTTAAATGCAAATAAAGTCTGGTTTATGCAAGGGTTACAAACCGATAACGTATGTAAGGTGTACCATGAATGCTGTGGAAAATGAATATCATTTTCTTTTCAAGTGTGTTGCATACAATGAAGTTCGCAGAAAATGTAAATTATTTCAGGCGCCTTTTATAAACAGACAAAGTGTTTCTGAAGTCTTAATGATTGATGATGAAGAGCTCTTAAGATCTCTGGCTAAATTCATTGCCGAAGCGTATAAAATTAGACAGCTTTTGCCTTGAGTAAAAAAACTATCAATGTTTACGACTTATGTGCTGTTTAATGCTACTTTGGTTAATGTCTGAAGTTTTGATTTTGTCTGACAGTCGTTTTCTTAGTCCTTTTTATTAAAAAAAATAATAATAATAAATCACACGTTGACATGTCTTCTTAAATGTCAGTACATCTAAGAGTTAACCTGTCGATAACTGGATCGGAGCTGTTATGAAAACCTGCACGCCTTGTATTTCTTCGAGGCTTTCGACAAGATCAGTCCCAATCTCCTGGCCCACATAAATTCTCTCTTTATGACTTTGTGGGGAGAAAATATTTGAATTGGAAGCTTTCCGTAAGAGAGAAGGCAGTCAGTTGTCAAGAACTGATCGAAATCCCAGTTTACGTTAGACAAGCAGAGTGCTCCCAGAGGTTTTGTACCTGGACATGACTTGTTTGGGTCTTGCTGTACGTCAACGACTTGCCGTGGAACTAGCATCTACCCCAGAGTCTTTACCGATCACACAGCAGGCCAGAAAGGTGTTGTCTCCCCCACAGAACAAAAGAACCCCCTAGGAGGACCAGGACATGCTTGTTATCAGTTGTCCACGTCACACAGCGCCGCATGACCAACCAGCAACTTCCACAGCCCCCGAGTCCATGACGATGCTACGATCACACACGTTTGTGTTTGCCTCGGTAAGGATTTGAAGTAGAGTCCCCCATATCGTCAGCATCACCGACAAGGCAAACAGATCTCTAGTTTCATTAGGAACAACATTAAGGTTTTAAAGACTTAGAAACAAATTACCGACAAGACCCCTACCAAAGAGACAATTATTACACTCTTTATTTTAAAAAAAAAAAAAAAAAAAAAAAGCGCAGGTGGAACAGCCCGCAGCAGGATTTCTAACCGACGTTGCTGGACATCCAGTGTGGAGAAGACACTCCCAACTCAAAAGTGGTCAGCCCAGGCTACAAGGAGAAGAAAAGGCCCACCGCTTTGTACGCCCACCACCGTGTGGGTTGAATCCCCCTCAGCTCAAAGACAGAGATGCGACATCGTCTGGTCTTATCCGTTGTCCGCTATGGTACTGCTCACAGGTAGAGAAGCTTTCTCCCCAGGACAATTCCAAAGTAAAACAGCCTGCCTACAGAAGTGGCGTCTGCGTCATTCCCGTTAGCTTTCGAGTCCAGCGAGGTCCTCATTCGGTAGACTGAGAGGGGTGGTGGTATCTCGCTCTGTCTCTCTGTCTCTGTCTGCCTGCCTGCCTGTCCGTCTATCTGTGTGTGTGTGTGTGTGTGTGTGTGTGTGTGTGTGTGTGTGTGTGTGTGTGTGTGTGTGTGTGTGTGTGTGTGTGTGTGTGTGTGTGTGTGTGTCTCAAAGACAAACAAACAGATGGTGGTAAGCCCAGCGATGTACTGATTACAGCCAGTCAAGGGAAACAAAGAGGGAACTAAGTGCAGTCTCTTCATTCTGTTCAGTTTTCAGAGCCCAGGAACACATCGCCTTACTGGAGAGGTGAGTCTGTGTTCTGCTGGCCTGAGGTTTCTAAGGGCATGGTATCCCAGACCGGTCTCCGTCGTTTTGGTGGCACTGTGTCTAATCGTTAGCAGGAGTCTTGGGTTTGGTTCCAGATGGAGGCTGTCTTAACTTATTCTGATTTTCGTCCGAAACTCGGTTCGAGTCCTCTTCTTTCTTCCTGCTGAACGGCTGTCCAGCGCTTGGCTCTAGTTCCCTGTGAACTTATGCCCGGTCTGTGGTGTTGGTCACCGACTGTGGGAGTCTGTGCTCTTCGGTTACAGACTCTTCGGTTCTCCCAGAGAGAGGATCTAAACCATTGACTTTGATGTTTTGCGGCTACAAGAAACTGGAAGTGCCACCCACAGAACATTGCATTTAAATGACTTCATAATCTATCAAAAGCATGAAGGACGAGAACTAGCTATGATGAAAAAAAAAAAACTTGAAAAACAAAAACTGTCCAGGATAGACTTGGCAGAATGGAGTAGCAGCACACGGGTGTGAGGCTGAGCAGACCTGACGGTAATCTGGAAAGCCTTGTACTCATCGACGGCATACATACATCCAGGTCCTCAAACATCTGAAACAGACTGGATCTTCCTGGAGGAAATAGAACATGACTTTGGAGACTCTGTTATATTATGTGGAGATCGTAATGCACGCTCAAAGTTATGGGGTAAGCATGGTAGCAATCTCCAAGGAATTGCAGCGAAAGAGTGAAAGAGTGACAAGCCATGCAAGAAAAAAACAAACAAACAAAAACATTGTCCACTCGATGATGATCGAGTGTACTGCAAGGTATGCTCTCTCTGGTATGCGCTGATACTGGAGATGGCCGAGGTTTGACAGAAGATAAACAAAATGTTGTGTTCAATGAGATTGAATTTTGTACAGCTTCATCAAAGGGGGGGGGGGGGGGGGGGGGGGGCTATATTAAACAGTTTATGTGTCCAGTGTGACTCAAGTTTGATGGTGTGGAGATTCCAGAGTAATTTCTTAAGAAGAAGAAGAAGAAGAAGAAGAAGAAGAAGAAGAAGAAGAAGAAGAAGATATGATTGTTTTGTTGAAACTATTTTTGAAACAGGAAACCAGCAGCCGCCGTGGCGAAGTGGTTAGCGTCGCGGACTCCCGGCTGGGAGGTCGTGGGTTCGAATCCCATCAGAAGTCATGTGGGTTTTTCTGCCCCGACCGGCTCCTACCCAGAGTTGAGTTTGCTGCGGACTCAGTTGGGAAGACTGGGACCACACAGTCGAGTTTCATCCACTTAATGGATGCGTTTCTGAGAGTGTTGCTCAAATTTCCTGACCAACACTGCAGGTGTCTGTATCTCTCGGGCCTGGTTGACGCCGGGATATATTATGAAAGGAAGCGTAGAGTACAGCCCTGTCATGTAGTCTCAGACTGAAATGGAAATCCGTAGCATCATCTTAATCATCCTCATTCTCGATCGATCAGCATACAAAAAAAAAAAAAAAAAAAAAATCTCAAATTCTGTGGCCCTTCATGCCCTGCTCTGATGGTGACCTCAGTTTCGATGTCCTCCACCACGTCTGTGGCCTTGGTTTGGTTCCGTCCGGGTCACCGGTATCGGCGGGTCCATGGGGGACTGTCGTTGGACAGACGTGGTGGCGCTCTCCGGAGGGAGAGCTCACTCACGCCGACTCCGCGACTAAGCAGTTATTGTCGTCAGTAGGGGGCTTAGTAGGTGGTGTCCTGCGTATGTTAGATCAGAACAGGCGCCACTGAACACCACTGCAGTGACTCGGCAGCAGTGCAGTGTCTCCTCCGGTGGGTCGCCTCTTGACGACTCGATATTGACTGCTCCCTGTGGATGCCGGTGCCGGGGCTGCGGCGGTGCCGGCTGGCTGTGGCTGTGGATGGGGTGTCGGAATGTGCGGCGTGGGTGCACTGTCTCTGAGGTGGCGCAGAGGTTTGGACAGCAAAAAGAAAAAAAAAAAAATTTTTTTGAAACAGGAAAAATATATATGACTGAAACAAAATCGTATTATCAGCAATTGTTGTTGATTTATTTGGTTTGATACACATACAAGACGCAATATCGACCCTTCATATAACATGAACACATACAGTAGAATAATACGGGAAGAGATTAGACATTGCAAGCTTTTTTCATCTTAAAGTCGAAGCTCATTGTCCGACGGAAACGTATGTTAATTCCATCTTGTTTTATGACCAGTTATTTATTTCATCCATAAGCAGAATGTATTATTAGTATTTGGGAAGCAAAATGTGTAATCTGGAGCCTGTACAGTATATCTACTACACCAAAGTTGTCCTGTTTGTGTATGCATAAATTTATTCCAAATTACACAGGTCATTGCTTATATATCTGTTCATTCCTAGAGTTCTGTCTATGCATGGCTTGCCACCACTGCACATATGCATGCACACTGCACAAGCACACTCAGGCACGCACAAACACGCTCACACACACACACACACACACACACACACACACACACACACACACACACACACACACACACACACACACACACACACCCTCACACACACACACACACACACACACACACACACACACACACACACACACACACACACACACACACACACACACACACACACACACACACACACACACACACACACACACACACACACACACACACACACACACACACACACACACACACACACACACACACACACACACACACACACACACACACACACACACACACACACACACACACACACACTAATAAACACGCATACACATACACACAGTCGCACACCTCCCACCACCCCCCCCTCACCCCCCCCCCCCCCCCCCACACACACACACACACACACACACACACACACTTATTATCTCGCTTCTTGGCTTTCCTCATGTCTCCCTTTTAGACCCCCTTTTCGCTATAAGGGTAGCATCTTTGGGGAATAGACCAGTTTCCGAGATTGTATGTGATCCTCGTCTAAGTCTCCTGTATACGTTCGTTATCTTTCCTAGGATCGTCATTGTATTCTTTTTCGCACTTCTTCTTCAAGGATGATTACCGGGAATATTAAGTTCAGGAGCGACAGTGATGGGTATTATTATGATCATCATAACTACTTTACTCAGTCGCCATACCTCTCTTCGTTTGTTGTGAATTCTTAAATCCGATCTTTTTTTTATGTCTGTCTGTCAGTCTGTCTTTGAAAAAAAAAAAAGAAACTGAGAGGAAAAAAGTGATCAAGTCTTCTTTTTCGTTAAAGTTGCTTGCGTTGTGTAAGCAGCACTTTACCAGCGTAAGAGTGCCAGTACATCACACATTATAACATTAACAAACCCAGACACTTTGTATCAACCGCTAAAACACTAAACTCAGCAAAAATGTGTCAATTTGTAAGAAACAAACTATGCATGTTGTGTAAGAAACTGGTTGGAGACAAAGAAAAAGAAAAAGAAAAAAAATGAAAGAAAGACAGATAAAAGTAGTGGAAATCTTTTTTTTTTTCTTTTTTTTCCAGATGAAGAGGACAGTGTGAAGCACCAAAAAAAAAAGAGGTGGATTTCGGCCTTAGAAAAAAAAAAATCATCACCGCCTTAGGTGCTCCATAGATCCGATAACTGATGGCATAGAAAAAAGATACTACACCAAAGTTGTGGTGACATATACATCATTCTCAGCACAGCATGTTTACGTGTGTATGCGTGTGTGTGTGTGTGTGTGTGTGTGTGTGTGTGTGTGTGTGTGTGTGTGTGTGTGTACGAAAGGAATTAACCGCATTCTGTGCAGTAAGCTTATAATCTCCCTAGACAGAGAAGCTAGTTGATTGTTTGACGAGGAAACGAAGGCCTCCTTTGATACGATTCACTCAGATTTGTCAAAAAAAAAAAAAAAAATCACCCAACATACTAAAATTTCTGTATGCTTACACCTGGAAAATCAGTACAAGAACCACCTAAAAATGTTCACAGACGGCTCAGTGCTCGAAGACAGTAAGACAGGGGCAGCTTTTGTAATACCTGACTTAAACGTGGAGAAAATGTACCATCTTGGCAGACATTTTTTCGATTTTCAGTGCCGAGCTAGCCGCCATCTTAATGTCCTTAAATTATATTCTTTATTTCATCTAAATGTCAGTCACGTACAAGTATGTGCTGATTCTACATCTGCTCTTGAAGTAATCCGGTCTTCTAATTCAAAAATCCGTTTGGAGATAATAACAGAAATAAATCATGTTATACATCTCTTATCCCATAAAGGCACATCAGTTAGCTTTTGCAGGGTCCTCTCTCATTGTGGCATTTCAGCAAATGAGAGAGTCGATCAGGCTGCAAGAAAGGCAGCTCGAAATGTTGAGGGTTCAGTTCCTCTTAATATTCCTTTGGATTTAACAGAATGCAAAAATCTTCTAAAGAAAACATAGGATGAAAGCTTCAGAGACTTGATAATGATCTCAGATACTCAGTATTATCAGAGTTGTGTTAAATTTGGTGGCAATGTGTGTGTGTGTGTGTGTGTGTGTGTGTGTGTGTGTGTGTGTGTGTGTGTGTGTGTGTGTGTTTCAGATGGAACATTGAATAAGCAGAGAAACTGCTTTTTTTACATCAAGCCATCATAACAAACAAAGAAAGAAACTGAATGATAAAATAATGAAAACGAAGAAATACAAAGAGTGAAAATCAGCGGAAAAGGGCGAGGGAGGTGGTGGGGTGAAAATCTAAGATGGATGAGGAGGGGAGAGGAAATAGGAGGACGGAGGTGGTATGATGGAAGCGTGGGGGGGGTGGAGGGAGAAGGAGTACAAAAAAAAATCCCAAGCCTTTTATAGTTATCATATCAAGGAAGTAGCAAGAGAGAGAGAGAGAGAGAGAGAGAGAGAGAGAGAGAGAGAGAGAGAGAGAGAGAGAGAGAGAGAGAGAGAGAGAGAGCTAAGTTATGCACAATATCAATATCATACATTATCTACAAGCATACACACGCATAAACAGACATGTACATTGGCATAAAATATATACAAGGATACATCATGTAAAAACACTGAAGAGTTATTTCAAGGGAATTTGAAAAATATTGATGGCTAACCATCCATGAGATGCTTTTTCAGATTTTTCTTAAACTGATTTTTGTTCTTTATGTTTTTCAAAGTGATTGGTAGCTTGTTCCATACATTTCCACCAGAGTACAAAGACTAGATTTATAAAGATTATTTCTTGGTCTAGGAAAGGATAATAAATGACTATGTCTATAAGTGTTAGTTGTAAATGAATCTCTTATCTTTTTAGGTGCATATCCGTTTGTAAACATTATGCATGCATACTGCCTTATTGAACAAAAGTCTGTTGTAGAAAGTTAACATATTAGTTGTTTATAGTCTTCTGTAGTTAGGGTGCTTGATTTTAGTAACACTAATTTTAATGCTCTTTTATACATTCGATGAATAATTTTCAAGTTGGTTTCACTGCAGTTATCCCATAGGGTTGATGCATAATCAATGATTGATAGAACATGAGCACAGAAAAAGAGCTTTCGAGAATGGGTGTCCAGGAAGTTCTTAATCTTGGCTAATTGAAGTATTTTTTTGAGAGAGACTTTTTCCCCATTGACGTTATATGGTCGGTCCATGTTAAATCTTTATCTATTATTACTCCTAATATTTTATGTGAGTCGACTTCTTCTATTTTTAGGTCAGATATAAACAATGGTGGAAATTTTGACTTCATCTTTTGTCTTTTTTGTCGGGCACATACAAACATGCACTTGGTTTGCTTGCATTTAGGGACATATGGTTCAACTGAGTCCATTCGATAAGTTTTTTAACATCATTTTGGAGTTTACTAGCTAATCTTAATGGATCTGAATCACTGGAATGAAGAGATGTATCATCGGCAAACATTTCGCATTTACTTTCAAGAAAACAAGGTAAATCATTGACGTAGACAGTAAACAGTAGAGGGCCCAATACAGAGCCTTGTGGTACTCCATATTTGATAGACATTAAGTTTGACGTTTTATTGTTGACTGTTACTGACTGTTTCCTATTACATAGAAATGAGGACATGAGATTTATGAATTCTGGAGTTACTTTGTAGAGTTCCAGTTTACGCAACAGGAGAGAGAACGATTTATTACATCAAAAGCTTTTTCAAAGTCTATAAAAAGAATGCCAGTAAATTTATTTTCATTTATACTACATAAGAGGCTATCAATAAGCTGTACAAGGGTTGTATGGCAGGAATGATTTTTACGGAAACCAGATTGATCGTCGTGGAGTAAATTGTTTTTAGTAAGGTAAGAATATAGTGAATTTTGCAAGTGTTTTTTTCAATAGGTTTAGATAAAGCAGATAAAATAGAAATTGGTCTATAGTTTGATGGAATTGACTTATCGCCAGATTTATAAAGTGGAATTACTTTGGCTTCCTTAAATTTCAAGGGAAAGGTTTGTTTCTCTATGCATAAATTGTACAAATATGTTAGTGTATCAGTAATTATTGGACACGAAATCTTTAGTATTTTTGCATCTAAACCATCTAAATCGCGCGTGTACTTGATTGTTTTAAAGAAGAAATACTTTTACTAACGTCCATAACAGTCATTGGTTGGAGGGTAAAGGAAAAGTTAATTTCTTTTAAATCAAGGTAGTGTTTTAAATGCTCAAGGTCATTTTCATTGGACCTATCGTGTGATATAATTTTTTCTTTGATACTAGCAAAATGGTTGTTTAATTGATCTGCAGTTACATCTGTGATAATTTCCTGATTTCTTGAGACTTGTTTATTATTCAAGATGTTAATGGCTTTCCAAATCTGACGTGAATCCTTTGTAGAAATTAACATCTTTTGAAAGTAAATACGCTTAGATTTACGTTTCATTGAATTTACCTTATTTCTTTGTTTACGGAATTCTTTATTTGTTCCGGCATTGCTTAACTGATTTCTTATGTTAATTTCAATATCTATTTCTTTTGTTATCCATGGTGGTTTTGTTTCTTGTCTGACTCTTTTTTTTTGATGAATGGAGCATGTTTGTTATACACAGAAATAAATGTGTGTTAATCCAAAATTCAGTTGCATCATCAGGATCTCTTATTTGGTATATATATTCCAATTGTGCTGTGGCAAGGTCTGAAAGGAAATCTTTCTTCCTTAAAGTTTCTAAAGCTCCTATAATATATTATCTTGTGCCCTACTTTTGGAATTTTTATACGGTTTTTGAACCACGTCAGACAAACGGGATTATGATCGCTACATCCACATGGCGGAGAGCATACTTCAATGATGGACTGTTTTGTGTTTGTATAAATGTGATCTATTAAGGTACTTGACTGTTCAGTTATACGGGTTGGTATGTCAATAAGTGTTCAAGACCGTGTAAGGTGTAGTTTTGATGCCACTTGGGTTTAGGTTTCATTAAATCTATATTAAGTCTCCCAAAATAATAGTTTCAAGGCTTAGCATTGTTACTTCATCCATGAGAACATGAAATTTATCTTGCCAGTCCAAAGTTTCAGATGGATTTCTGTATAAAAATCTATAATAAGTGGTTTATTGTTTTTTTCATACTGATTTCAATCCATACAGATTCAATCCCATAGTTTTCAAGGCTGTTTAGTTTTTTTACAGTTTAATGAAGATGCTACGTACAAAAGTAGGCCTGTACTTTTAGGTTTGCACGGATCAAGTCTAATTATTTTATATCCCGGTATGCTCATATCAGCATTTGCTATTTCTGAGGACAAACGGGATTCCGCAAAACAAAATAAGTGAAAGTTGTTACCATTGTTATGGAGAATAGTTGCAACATCGTCTTTCTTATTTCTTGAGTTGTTGATATTCAAATAGCCTATTCGGAGTCCCTGTTTAGTAGGCCATGTGTCCAAAGTTAACGACATGTTGCAGTTAGTTGTGGACTTAGTGAAGAAGAGTTTTCTTAAATTTTAACTATATAACAAAAAATGAAATGGAATTTTTAAGAATCTATATGTATCTATACATATATATGTATATATTTATCATACGTACACACACACGCGCTCGAGCCCTGAGCAAAGATACCGAGGCCTCGAGCAAGTCTTATAGTCAGTCTAAGCAAAATTAAACAATATACAAAGAAAAGACTAATATAATTTATATTAATCAAAAGCGAAAAGCGAAAATAAGCGAAAATCACAATCAAAGTGCTAATAGACAATATTTCTAGTAATAAAACGTTTGAACACAGAAAACGTGTTCGTTCTGAGAAAGCAAGAAAAAGATAATATGTTGTGTGTTTCTCAACACATACAACAAATACCCATATGACACCATTCGCTGCAGGAGTGGCCTGAAGCAACTGTCTACAACAAATACAAGTAATCTTATTTCAGTTAGTGACTTCCACCACAGTCCAGCAAGATGCAACACTTTCATAAGCACCAATTCCAAACTGTCTTTTTCTTTTCTCATTCTCATATATATATATATATATATATATATATATATATATATATATATATATATATATATATATATATATATATATACACACATATATACACACACACACACATACACATACATACATGCATACATACGCATGTATATATACACACATATACATACACACACACATATATAATCATGATGAAAACATAAACACACATGCACACGCGCGCGCTCCTACACACACACACACACACACACACACACACACACACACACACACACACACACATGTGTTTTTTCAACGAGTAGATTGACGCTGTTGCATTTGAGTGTTGACGTAGGATGTCATAAGGTTGAACAAAAACTGGTCGTAAGGAATAGATGGGGGTGGTGCTTGTGTCATTGTCACGGTATTGTTAGGATTTATTACATGGTCATAAAAGTTTCTAGTGTGCATAGGAGCAACACGGTTCGTTACCGGAAAGGGGGGATAGAGCGGTAAGCCTTGGTTTGACTGAGTTGTCTGATCGCAGTTATACAGAGTGGAGGGGGGGGGGGGGGGGAGGAGGGCCACGACGACATGCAGATCAGAGGCACCTGAAGTTTGTATCGGCAGTGTGTTGTCTCGGTGATAAAGGGGAGGGTGGTGGAGAGTGGAGGGGGGTGGAAGAAAAGGGCCATGAAGTGAACGATCAGAGGCGCCTGAAGTTTGTGTCGGCATTGAGGTGTGTCTGTGAGAAAGGGGAGGGTAGTGACTCATGGATTCCATTGGTGGATACTCATGAAGTGGGGCAATGTTTTGCTGTCTGTGGTCGTCTGGGAACCTATTCTGTTGGTTCTGGATAGGATGCCAGTTATTTACATGATGAACTGGACGGTTAGAACTGAACTGAGAAGATACTGGTCCATACCGTCTAGAGTTAAAATCATGAAATTGAGATGGAAACATAAACTGCTTAAAATGAATTGCTAGTTTGGCAGTGCCTGTTTTGCTGGGGTGAATCAAGTTGCTGTAAAATGCTAATTTAGGGTTTCCGTTGGTGGTTGTGAATGTGTTGTAGTTATCAATGAATTCTACATTCAGCATTTCGCAAGCTTTTTGCATATTGAGATTGGTGGGGGAAATAAAGGTATTAAGGTGGTGTTTTCCTCTTGCAGGTA
This sequence comes from Conus betulinus, assembly GCA_016801955.1. Classification (NCBI taxonomy): domain Eukaryota; kingdom Metazoa; phylum Mollusca; class Gastropoda; order Neogastropoda; family Conidae; genus Conus; species Conus betulinus. Next base: position 110,517 of record JADBJO010005384.1, on the reverse strand, counting down.
TTATAGAACTAAAGGAATATTTTAGCATTTGGAAAAGTGTGAGAAGCCAGGTGAATAAGGTCGCACCATGTCTGTTTGGAGACTTCTCCTATCGTTCTACAATCATTCACACCCACATGCATGATCATCACATTTACATCAGGACATCTACTATGGTCTCGTAACCAGTCAAACAAGTCACCAGTACACATGCCCGAGACACAGATTTTGGAAACAAAGTCTTGTCTTGGCACTATTCTGCGTGGGTCAATGTCTCTGATAACCGAATCACCAATCAGTGCAACAGAAGCTCTGTCAGACACTGACCGTTTCGACAACATGTCCCGTACACTGGTTTTGTTGTTCAGCTCTGCCTGAGACGAGGTAGGCAGACCAGAAGCTTTTCTGGCATAATTTCGAGAGGAGTCTTGCTTGGACTGAGATGACCGATCTGTAATGTCATCACTAGGATCGACATGGTTTTGTGGCCTTTCCTCTAGGGTCAGAGAAGGCTGAATGGAGTCTTCTTTAGCTGCTG
>JADBJO010005384.1:97500-100000 GCA_016801955.1 Conus betulinus | reverse complement strand
AGCCGCCAGAAGACTGATGAATGAACAGCAGCGCAATGCGCCAGAAAAGGAAAACACTGACAATCCAAGGCCAGGATTGAAACTACAGTGCCAAGTACATCCATGCTGATGGTTCAGACAGACAATTTGTACAGACTCTGGATGCCAAACGCTGGAAACTTGACTTGCCGCAAGTGCCAAAGTGGAATTTGATCAAAATTAGATGAAAAGGAGTCTATATACTGGGGGGGACTTACTTATTAAAAAAAGACAAACTGGAGCACACATTATGCACATATAGCGACATTGTCTACAGAAATTGTAGGAACGCTTATGGAGTGAAACAACTAAAACACGAAGACACCTCCTCAAACATCAAGACACCTACTAGAGACGGATAACATCCAAAAGAAAAAGAACAATCTTTGATGAAAATAAAAGCAAACAAACAAACACAAAAAAAAAACAGTTGAACGCTGCCTCAGAAGCTGAGAAGAAAGCGTTGAAGAACCTCTAGAAAAACCCGAAAGCACAAACCATCGCCCTCAGCACTCCAGAATCAGAAATAAAGAAATAGAGCAAAAAGAAGAAGAAAACCCAAGATTGCTTCTTCAGAGAACCCTCCAGTTTATCAGAAGACAAATCGAGGTGCCAAAATCTGGAACACTTACTGTGAATGAAGAAACTCCTGAGCAGCATCTCAGGAAAACATATTCGGACCATAGTGACAAAGCACCACTTGAAATCCAGGCCTAATTGCAGCAGTACCAGAGGAAAAGTTTGGGAATAAGCCACCAAGACTGGATGAGGTATACAATGTGATTAATAAAGCCAGAGCCAAATCTTCGCCCAGATCGTATGGAATACCATCTCTGCTGTGAAAGAAATGTCCCAACATATTTGAGTGGTTCCGCACGATATTAAGATCAGCATTGAGGAACTTGAAGGTCGGCTACCAGTGGATGTTAGTTAATTGAGCGTACGTTCCCAAAAAGCAGAACTCGAGTGACATCAATCAGTTTCGACCGATATTACTTCTGAGCTGTCATGGCAGCTCCACTGACTAAAGACTTTCAGAAAAAAAAGTACTTCGATTTGTCCGTCCAGAAAAGGCATCCCATGTCCGAGTAGAATATGTCACTATTATGTGGGAAGCAATCCAAAGAGATAATGCACAGAAACAGACGACGTGGGTGGTTCGATCTGTTAAATGCGTATGGACGTGTTCCACACAAAATGATGTAACCGACCCTTGACATGTATCATGTTCAAATGAACAAAGTATTTCATGGCGTCTCAATGAGGTTCTGCACAAACACACACGACAACAACAACAACAACAACACGACGACGACGACGACGACGACGACGACGACGACGACGACGACGACGACGACGACAACAACAAAATAGATCAACCTGCAACTGGCCATAGCAATTGGTCGTGTAATGTTTTCAATTCTGTTGATATTGGCAATGGGGGTGATCTCAAAAGCTGCCAGGAGTCTTACAGGTTTGCTAGATCTCGGAAATGGGTGTCAGATGCCCCTTTAAAAGCCTTCATGGTGCGCTCCACAGAGGAAGATGAGGCACACACAATATTGAAGCAGACAGGTCAGTGGTTTCATCCGAGATGATTTGAAGTGAAGAAAGTTTCAAACTTGAAGCACATGGCATATGGTACCTCTTAGGGTCAACTTCATCATCAAATCTGTATGTGACCTTGTGCCTTCGATTTCAAGGCTGGTTAAATGGAAGAATCAGATGATCCTTCATTCATGTCTACTCTGCCACGGAGAAACCAGATGATCCTTCATGTCCACTCTGCCACGGAGAAACCAGATGATCCTTCATGTCCACTCTGCCATGGAGAAACCAGATGATCCTTCATGTCCACTCTGCCACGGAGAAACCAGATGATCCTTCATGTCCACTCTGCCACGCAGGACAAGCAGTGGGACATGTCCTGAGTTAATGTAAAGTGGCGCTAACCCAGGGAAGGTACACATGAAGGCACAACCAAGTGCTCAAGGAGATCGCGTGTGGTTGGCACCATCGAAGGAACCACTACGCCACCAGAAGCTCCAACAATGAAGTTCTATATAGCAGGAGCCACAAATCATGATCTGGAAGAACTATTTATATTAAAAACATGGAATACTGGATGGAGTGTATGATCTCGAATGCGCCTCGGACCCTCTAGAACTGAAGAAACATCCCGATCATCAGGAAGAGTGACATGAGATCACAGATATTGTTCTCTCCACTCAGGTTTTTCAAAACCAAGGACTCTGATCAAACTTACTCTGCCATACGAACGCGGAGTGGACCAAGCTCACATCTACAAAACTAAGAAGTATGCCAGTCCAGCCAAAAGCTTTAGGGAATCTTGCTTCCAAGTCCAAGTCTCCGCCATATAGGTTGGAGTAAAAGGGGGGGGGGGGGGGGGGGGGGGGGTAGGCTCAGGCTCAACTGTATATGATCTAATGAAACAGCTTGAGATTTCTGGTGAGAAGAGGTC
>JADBJO010005384.1:90000-92500 GCA_016801955.1 Conus betulinus | reverse complement strand
TGTGTGTGTGTGTGTGTGTGTGTGTGTGTGTGTGATGATCTGTGAATGTGCAGGTGGCTGATCAAACCAATGCGTGCACGAAATGTGCGGTGACAGCTTGAACAGGTAATATGGAAGGCCTGCTCTTGATTGTTGCAGCAGGCTTTCCTTGCCTGTCTCTTGTCTTGTGCCGCAGCTGTCCTCCTTTCTTCCCATAAATCGGTGCCTTTGTGGATAGAGAATCGCCGTATAGCTCAGTCCATAGCAGACTTTTTCCCTGTGTCAAGGTTGATATTACACGCTTTTCAGGATGTTTTGAGAGTGTCTTAGAAGCGTTTTTTTCTGACCTTCATGGAAACATATTCCTTGTCGCAGCTTACCGTAGAAGAGTCTCTTGGGGTAGCCGTTGGTCTGGCATGTCAGCTGCATGACATGACCATCGAAGCTGAGACAGCAACAGGATGGTGTGGATGCTAGGCAGGCCTGCTTGGTCAAGCATCTCTGTCTGGGATCTTGTCCTGACTTTTTATGTTTAACAATCTCTGAGGCAGGTTGTGTGGAAGCGATTCAGCTTCTTGGCCTGCCATTGGTACACTGTCCACGTTTCACTTGCGTAGACGGGCGTGGGGAGAACAACTGCTCTGTACACCTTCAGCTTAGTCTATAGACATATGTCTCTTTTATTCCAAACATTAATGTGTAAGTCTGCCAAAGGCTGCGCTAGCGTTTGCAATTCCGTGGCTCACTGCTTCGTCGAGGTGACGTTCTGGGACAGTGTGCTGCCAAGGTAGGTGAATTTACCCACCATTGACTGTGATGTTAAGCTCAGAGTGGGGTCTGCACGGCTCGGGTTGGTCCAGAACTCCGTCGTCTTTGTGTTTATCATGATGTTGGTGCATGTTACGGAAAACTTGTCGATGCTGATAGCGTGTCAGTTTCCAAAACCAGCATCAAGAGCGCAGTCATCAGCGAAGAGAAAGTCCCTGATGATAATGTCATAATCTTAGTTTTGCCTGGAGTCTTTTGAGGTTAAGCAGCTTTCCATCTATTCTGAATCTGACATTAATGCCTACATCTCCTTCTCTGAAGGTGTCAGTCGGCGTTGTAAAGAACATAACACTGAACAGAGTGGGTGTCAAAACACAGCTTTGCTTACGCCACTTGTGACAGGAATGGGTCAGGTGTGTCTCCGTTGTACTGAACTTGGGCCAGGGATAGTATTGACCACATCAAAGAAACACAGCAACAGTGTGTTGCTGGAATAGACACTATTGACCACATCAAAGAAAACACAGCAACAGTGTGGTGCTGGAATAGATACTATTGACCACATCAAAGAAACACAGCAACTGTGTGGTGCTGGAATAGACACTATTGACTACATATAAGAACAAACAAAAACAAACAAAAACAAACAAAACAAAAAAAAAAAAAAAAAAAAAAAAAAAAAAAAAAAAAAAATCTGCAGCCATGTGGTGCTGGGACAGAGAGTATTAACCACGTCAAATAAAGACTGCTGCTGGATGGATGGCACTGACCATATGAAAGAAATGCTGCAGCGATATGATCCTGGGATAGTACTGATCACCTCAATAACCATTGCAATGGTATGATCCAAGGACAGATGATTCTGATCACATCAAAGAAACACTGCAGTGATGTGGTACTTGGATAGATGGTGCTAACACCATCAAAGAAACGGCAGTGGTGTTGTGCTGGAACAGCTGGTGTTAAAACACATCAGAGAAACACAGCCACAGTGTGGTGCTTGCAGTGGTGTGGTGCCATGATACTTTGGGGTTAACTATATCAAAGAAACACTACATGAGTGTGGTGCTGGGATAAATATTGTTGATTATACTTAGGAATGAAGTGCCTCGCCAGTACAAAAAAAGCTGCCAGAGTTACTTTTGATGTCTTTAGACGACAAGCCCGATCTCATATTTACAGTTCCACTTCTGAAAAAAAAACTCCCTACCCAGATCAACAGCCCGAAGCCTTCCAAGGTCCTCAGCATTGTCAGATCCTTTGATGTTTTGGTCAGCGTTTAGATGGTCTGTTCGTCTTGAATGATGTGAACACATTTAAGATACAATAGAGACCAACAAAATGAAGACAAACATTTTCTAGAACATTCTCACAAAGCCAGTGCAGACTCATGTAAGCACGATAGCAAGACCCCCCCCGGTAGGGGGAATAACCGACTAGGGCAAACAATTTCAGCTGGCGTCTTGTGTCCTAGTAATGGGTCCGTTTCGACAGGCGTGGAGGAAATTTGCCTCCAGTCAGGAAGTGCACAGTACAGAACTCGTTGACCATCTTGCTGAGGCAGGTAGAACATAAAAAGAAAAAAAAATCGTTGCTTCTTAGGCAGGCCTGCTGGTGAAATACCAATCGATGGTGTCCTTTCTAATGAATCATTTCTTATGTGTGAATATTACCACTGAGACATGAAATGTGACGAGAAGTCTAAAACAGATTGTACTGTTACAGGAATCGGGCTAGAATGCCAGTTACTGAC
>JADBJO010005384.1:70000-85000 GCA_016801955.1 Conus betulinus | reverse complement strand
ATAACAACCCACCTGACCTGACATAAAGTCATAAAAAAGATGTGTTATGGACTCGCATGGAATAAAAACAAAAAAAACAACAAACAAAAAAACAACAAAAACAAAAAAACTAGATAATAGCAAATGAATGCCGTCCATTCATGTAGTTCAAAGTGGAGCTTATGAATACCAATAAATAAGCATATGCACAAGTACTGTTATTGTTTTGGTTGAGAAAACTGACGCAGGTCTCTGCCCAGATGGTGATGATGTACATGGTTTTGGCTGAATAAAGTTACAATTTCGCAGGTTAAACGCGTTTTGAAAGCATATCTCGGTGTCCTTCAATGAATTAAACAGATCTATTAAACTGCATTCACCAAAGAAATTGCAGCCATACCTAATTTTCTGTGGCTGTTTTTTTTTTTTCTTCTTACATTAGACTGGGAAAATACAGCGGCCATTGTGCTGGATGATATTTGAGATAATGGAAAGTTTATCAGTCATGATGATTCTTTCTTTTTTACAATTCTGAAAATACAACCAATCACGACAGACGCAATGTTGTGGAATTGGAAGATACACAGCTAATCCGTTAGTTATTGTTCATGCTCACAGTATTCTAGTAAGAATGCAGAAAAATGCTCTGAGACAACGTGTAAACTGAAAAAAAAATCACTTCTAGTCGAACTGATATCTATTTTTTTTTTTAATAATTGACAAAACACCGACAAACTATGCTTTTAACTTGTACTGCAGTTTTTCAACTGGTTCATTCTCGTTAACATCTGTAAATGAATCGCAGAACAGGAGTCTGTTTTCCAGTGGGTAAGCTTTCATTTACAGCCATTGGTTGACGAGTAACAGGGACAGACTTTACACTGCTGTTGGAGACTGTTTACCAGAGCAGTCCATTTTACTCCAAAATATGTATCTATCCGTCTATCTGTTTACTGTCCGTCAATCGGTCTATCTGTCTGTCTGTCTGTCTGTCTACGCGTTTGTATGCCTAAAGAGGACACTGGAACACTCCATCTAACGCTTAACTAGGTCCATCTGTTTGCGTATGTCTCTTACTTTCTTTTTTTTTTTTCCTTCCCAAATACATACTTGTAACATATGTCACACAACATCAATTTTTTAGCGTTCGAGCCACACGTTTTTGGCGATCGGTTTCATTCTTTCCAATTAGGCTTCGCCAAACGCCTGTAGGAAGAAACAACAGCATCATTATTATCTAAAAAAAAAAAAAAAAGAAGAAGAAAAGAAAGAAAGAAAATAATGATAACTTCGTACCAACCTCGGTAGTCGGCCAAGAGGTGAAGAGAGCCACAGTCAGAAACTCGAATGAAAGAGCAGACAACGAGCTGAATACGAGTCCTGCTCTCCACTGCTGCTTTTAAACAGCTGTCATCGTCGATCGACATAGTTGCCACGTCAACTTTTGTTCAAACAATTGACTTACGGTGACCATTCGTGCCCAATGAATGCTAAGTCATGTTTGGTCGTTTTGTTAGGGGATGCTAACGTCGTCACACTGTACAAAAACAAAGGTGACAGAAGCGATTGCAATAATTATCGTGACATATCCCTTCTAGTATCGTTGGGAAAGTCTTCGCACGAGTAGTACTGAAGAGGCTCCAAGTACTTGCAGAGCAAGTTTATCCTGAATCGCAGTGCGGTTTCCGTGCCAACGGATCCACTATAGATATGAACTTCTCCCTTAAACAACTTCAGGAGAAATGTAGGGAGCAAAGGCAGCCACTCTTCATTGCCTTCATAGATCTCACAAGGCTTTCGATCTCTCGTCAGAAGGATGGCCTCTTCAAGATCCTCCCCAAGATTGGAGGTCCACCCAAACTTCTCAGCATCATCAGATCCTTCCACGAAGACACGAAATGCACCGTCGTCTTTGACGACTCGACATCAGCTGCCTTCAACATACGGAGCGGAGTGAAACAGGGTGACGTCCTGGCTCCCACCCTGTTTGGAATCTTCTTTGTTGTGGTGCTGAAACACGCATTTGGTGCTGCAGCTGAAGGTATCTACCTCCGAACCAGGACAGACGAAAAAGCTCTTCAACCTCTCCAGACTAAGAGCCAAGACTAAAGTCAAGCTGAGGTGCCTGCGTGACTTCCTCTTTGCAGACGACGCAGCAGTAACTGCCCACTCAGCCGAAGACCTACAGCAGCTCATGACTCGCTTCAGCGATGCCTGCCAAGACTTCGGGCTTACCATTAGCTTAAAGAAAACACAGGTCATGGGACAGGATGTTGACTCTCCCCCAGTCATCAGCATCAATGACCATGAACTGGATGTCGCCCATGACTTTGTTTATCTGGGCTCAAATATCTCAGATCCCCTCTCACTTGACGCAGAGCTCAACAGGCGCATCAGCAAGGCAGCTACCACCGTGACCAGACTGACAAAGAAAGCATGGAACAATGGTAAGCTGACCGAGCACACAAAGATCCAGATCTACAGAGCCTGCGTCGTTAGCACCCTCCTGTATGGCAGCGAGTCTTGGACTTTGCGTGTCCCGACAAGAGCGAAAGCTCAATGCTTTTCATATGCGTAGCCTCCGACGGATTCTGAACATAACCTGGCAGGACAAGGTCCCAAACAACACTGTCCTCGAAAGAGCCGGATGCACCAGCATGTACACGCTGCTGAAACAGAGACGTGTGCGCTGGATCGGCCATGTCCTGCGCATGGGTGATGGACGGATCCCTAAAGACCTCCTCTATGGAGAACTGTGTGCAGGGAAAAAACGTCCCACAGGTAGACCATAGCTGCGATTCAAAGACGTGTGCAAGAGAGACCTAAAAGCCTTGAACATCGACCAGAACAACTGGGGAAGCAACAGCCCTCGCATGGTCAGCCTGGAGACAGACTGTGCAGAAAGGTCTCTCCAAGTTCGAAGACACTCGCGCAGCAGCACGGGGAAACGAGAATGAGAAGAAAGGCTGCAGCCCAGGCAGACAGACCAGCGTCAGACTTCATGCCCTCTGCCACAGGGACTGTCATTCCCACGTCGGACAGGCCAGCCACACCCGTCGCTGTACCAGAATAGACACCTAGAGCGCAACTCTATAGTCTTCCGAGACTGAAGGATGTCTACTACTACATGTTTTGTCGTTTTGTTTAGGAATGTATAAATTCGTATTATAAGGATAATCAGATTCGATCGATTTACAGTGGAATTTTAAAAAAAGAATTTGACATGAATAACTAGAATTGACTTCATGTTGTATGGGACACATTCAATAAATTTGGATAAGCCAAACTGTCCAGTTTAACGCCTTGCATTGTAAGAAAACGTTCATGCGATACTAATAATCTGATTATGATCGTTTCCTACTGAAAGGCAGCATAATCGAATGATGTACATGTTCAGATTTAATTGCTTTATACAGCAATGGAAAAAGTCAATTACAATGAATTATCAGGGGGAGCGGGGTGTATGTTCAGTCTTCCGTATCATATTATCAGGGTGTGTGTGTGTCTGTTCAGTCTTCCGTATCGTATTATCAGGGGGAGGGGGGGGGGGGTGTCTGTTCAGTCTTCCGTATCATATTATCAGGGAGAGGGGGGTGTCTGTTCAGTCTTCCGTATCATATTATCAGGAGGGGGGGTGTGTTCAGTCTTCCGTATCATATTATCAGGAGCAGCGGGATGTATGTTCAGTCTTCCGTGTCAAATTATCAGGGGGAGAGGGGTGTCTGTTCAGTCTTCCGTATCACATTTAGTAAACGGACGAATGGTATGGGACCAGGTAAATGTTAAGATAGCCGGAATCTGGTTCACAAGCAGTCTGTTTTCAAATGACAGACAAACAGTTTGAGGTACGAAATTACTTAAAATTTGGTCACACAGGGAAGCCCGACACCTAAATTCTTTTGTATAATCAAACACTGGGCGTTTGTGAATATTGTTACTACCCGCTTGACATTATATGAATAATTAGGAAACATAAGGGATAAAAAGCTGGATGAGAAGCTGGATAAGATCAAACGGAGACCCTCCGTTCATGCAGTCTAAAATGGTAGTACAGGAATACCAACATACAAGCATTTACACAAGCACTGTCATTGTTTCGGTTGAGGAAGCTGCAAACCACTCCTACAAGCCTTTGCCCAGATTGAAACATATATATATATATATATATATATATATATATATATATATATATATATATATATATATATAAATATATCTAAAATGTCTATAACTGGCAAGTTAAAACAGGTTTTAGAAGCGTATATTTATGTTCTTACTTAAATTATCAGAACTGTTAAACTAGATGCACCAAACAATTGCAGGTGAACAAAACTTTCATTTTTGTAGCAGGCTAAAAGTCAATAGCAGGTTCCTTTTTACTTTCAATTTTGGCAAAAAAAGACAGGATTTTGTGCAGGATAACTTTAGAGATAGCAAAAAGTTTCTAAATCATGACGATCCTTTTGTTCATAAATTTTGAAATTACAGTGAACTGCACATCCTCATCTGTTTATGGTATTGTCCATTCTCAGAGGTTTTCAAGTTGGAATGCAACCATATTGTTTTTTTGCAGGTTTTTGTTCTTTTTGGCTTGCAATGTTGGAAAGAGGATTCAAAAAGAAAAGGACGAGGGGAAAAACTGCTTTAGAACCAAAATAATTATTTCAAATAAAAAAAACATTTGGTTCATTTCCTTGGAAAGAGTCAAAGCTTGTGTGTGTGTGCTAGGGGGCTGAAAGAAAAAAAAGAGCCTTTAAACACCACACACACACACACACACACACACACACACACACACACACACACACACGCGCACACACACACACACACACACACACACACACACACAGAGAGCGCGCGCGCGCGCGCGCGCGCGCGAGCGCGCGCGCGAGAGAGAGAGAGAGAGAGAGAGAGAGACACACACACACACACACACACACACACACACACACACACACACACACACACACACACACACACACACACACAGAGTGACACACATGTAGGATTATAAGTGAATGGCTGGCTAGTATTTTATTGACAACTATAAAACGTAAATATAGGTGGAATGTTTAGAAACGCTGAGATACACATCAGTTATCAGATCATATGTGATAATCTAAGGCTTCTTCATAATGTAATTGACTACTATAATCTAATTGACTACTATAGTGCTAAAAAGCTACCTGGCGATTTTTAGATTTCTAGATTTTGAAAAGGCATTTATCTATTAAGAGAATATATATAAACTTCTATAAGCTTTTGGGATTCATGAAAAAGTTTTGAGGTAGATTCAAACGTTTTACAAAAAGCTAAGCCGAATGTTACAGTTAGTGTGCAGGTAACAGAATGGTTGACTGTGCACTGCAAATGTAGACAAGGGGACCCCCATCTCACCGTATTTATTTACTTTTTTGTGACGAGATAAAAGCAATAATGTGTTTCGTGAAATAAATGCATAAAGGGAATCTTTATTACGAAACGACCACAACATTTGTCAGCTCACTGATGACACTGAGATAATGAACGCTGTAAACAAAAAAAAAAGCATGCGAACAGTAGAAATGTTTGGACAGTACTTGGGTTTACACATAGATGTAGATAAATTTCAAGCAATATGGCTAGGCTCCATGAGAAATGCAACCAAAAGGTATTTACCGCATTTGAAACTAAAATGGAACTGAGACAGATTTGAGATACTTGGCCTTTGGCTAACATACGATCTGAAGTAATTAATTACAGCGACAAATTTTGTAGAGATGGTAGCATTGCTTAAACATTGGTCCAAGAGAAATATTAGAAATACTACTCTGCTGGAAGGGTTGCTGCTCTGAAGTCTTCAATTCTTTCAAAACTTGCTCACCATTGGACACTGTTAGCTAATCTACTTAATGATTTCATGGCAATTGTGTAGAACATAAAATCAGACAGAATTAATAGAAAGACAACAGCTAAAAGTATAAAAGATACTGCTTTAGATATTCCCAAAACTAAAACACATTTGATGTCTGTTAAAATGACATGGATAAGAAAAAAAAGTATCACTCTAAGTAAAAATGAAAAAAAAAAAAAAGTAAATAACATTTCGTCACAATAATATACTTTTTTTTTTTTTAATAAACTGGGTATGTTCAGACCATCGTATTTTAGACAAACACAAATGATAACCTATTACGAAAACATGTTTTCGATGCATATCAAATGTTTAGGAAAAATTGCAACCTAAGAGAAGTACAGATCTGCCAGCTGAACCTTTTCTATACGCTTTAAACTTGGAAGCAGTTTGTTCAATAAACGAATTGGGACGGATCATGACATTTGTTGCAAAGCAGATTTCTACACCGTTTGAGTGTCATGGCCTACACTTTTGGGGGTGTTTTTGTAATACTCTCCCCTTTTTCCGAGGTTTGCATGACGTTGAGAGAAAACCTACGAGCCTGCGAGCAGTGGGGGGCCCTCGCGAGGGATGCAGGCTGTTTCAGGCACTGACCATTGGCCCTTTCTGCTACCCAGGGTCCCTTGCAGGCCCCTATAAATGCTTGTGCGCGTGATAGTTTGGCGGTTTTTGTAATACTCGACAGCTCGACTGTCACCTTGTTGGAGTGGGATCTTTCATTAGTGTCTGTTCACGTTTGAACGTTCCTTTGTGAGTATTCTGTGTCATCTTACTGTGCGACAACTGGATGTTAAAAAAGTTCTTGCCTTGCCTTCAGAACCAACATGAGTGGTCAGGATTTGGAGGTGTTTGACAGTGACAGTGACAGTGGTGCAGATGCGACTGCCAGTACCGTAGGTACCAAGGACACTGTTGGAGGGGTCAGCACGGTGAGTGTGTTCGACGATCGCCAGCTCCAAGCCATTTTCAGTGTTGTTACACACAGCTGGAACGTTTTTTTTTTAACCAAGCTGCAGTCCCCAGGCTCAGTTCTGGCTACCCCCATGGGGGCTGCAAGCGTGAATGCTTCTCCTGCTCAGGCTCTTCATGCTAAGCAGGTGGTTGGCTCACCGCTTGGTGCGACGACATCAACGCCATTGAGCCTCTGATGTCGTCATATGGGCAATGGACAACGATGGCACAGTCGGCGCCAATCTCATCATTCTGTGCGGTCTCTGCAGGGACAGTCGCCATCTTTGCCCCCACCACCTTCCTCCCTCCCTACCCAACCCCAACTACTATCACGCCAGTGAGACGACAGCCAGCCAACCAACGGGGGGAGCGAATCCTTTTCTCCTGCCTGCTCAGTCACTCGCGCGTCCTCGTCCTTCGCTTCGCCTGTGTGCGGTGACAACTATGGCGGTGCTCAAGGCCTAAACCCCTCCCCCTACAATAATGGCATGGCACGCCAGTCTGTACTGCCCAGTGTCCAGTTACCGACGCCCCTTGATCCCTTCTTCTATTCCCCCTCTTCTGCTGGCACATGCGACGACAGAGCCACCCCTCACGTCTTCTCTGGAGGACATTTCAGATGATGAGAGGCCTGATAGAGGACCAGGGGAGAGCGACGAGGACACCGGCGATAAGGAGTCCTTTGTGGACATTCCTGGCCTGGAAGGGTTCCAGCTGAGCGGGGCCAGAGAGCAGCCATTTCCCGACCCCAGCCTGGTAGGGAACCCTCAGATCATGCATCAGAACTTTGGGCACGCACTCGGAACCTCGTTGATACGAAGGACTGGAGCAAGGTGAAGGCAAGTAAAATTATTGCGTCCTACACCCCACAACAGTAAGGCGGCCGCCTTTAGGGCCCAGTCCCGCGACCTCACCTTCTCCCTGGGCAGATGGGCTGAAACGAAGGACAGACATCTCGCCGATCTACAGTCTCTCGTTTGGGGGCTGCTGCAGACGCCCTGTGTACCGCCTTATCCAAACTCAACGAGGTATTGACAGCTCTACCCTCTCATCAGCCCAGTGATTCATCCATGACCAGCTCTGGACCCCAGGGCGACCTGAAGCGGAGGCTGAGTGGGGATGTGGCCACATCCTGGGCCATGTCCTCAGAGTGCAGGCTGCTGAAAGCAATACCATACCAGGGATCGCCGGCAGCTGTGCCTGGACACCATTGCAAGCCAGCAGGGGCGACAAGCCATCAACGGCATCAAGCCTTCAGCTTCCCATCTGCTTGACGGGAATATAGATGCCAGGAGAGAGCCTCAATGTCAGGACTCAACTGGGGTGTTCTGGACAACCTCACCCCGCCGCCACCAGCCAAGGCACAATGCCCATCCTTCATGTCGACAGGACAAGTCACCGTCACGGAAGAGAGGTCTCCCCCACAAAGATAGGCGCCCCCAGTCCTTTCAGTCGGAACACAAGCAGCCCTTTCGAGGCCAGCCCTTTGGAGCGGGACCAGAAAAGCGCTACCAGGGGAAGGGCAGAGGGGGAGCTTTCAAACCCCCCTTTCCAAAAGAAGACGAACCGATCAGCTTGACTACACGGTGAGCATGGTGGCAGGGCGCCTGGCCCAACACATGACAGCATGGGCCGCCCTGATAGACAGCTCCTATGTACTCCTGGCAGTCAGCGGATACCAGCTGGAGTTTTCCTCCAAGCCCCCCCTCCCCCCCCCCCCCTGCCCCCACCTTATGTCACCCAGGGAGACCAGACGCATGGAGACCAGACTTTCCTTCGCCCATTCGATCCTAATGGACGCAGAGGCGTCGGATCTGCTTCGGAAAGGGGCGATCGAGGGGGTGGGAAAGGAGCGTCGGTTTCTACAGCGGGATGTTCCTCATACCAAAGATTGGGGAAAAACTACGGCCTATCATCAGCCTGAAACCCCTCAACAAGTTCATCAGGACCCGCACTTTCTCCATGACCGCCCTGAAGGACATACGTCAGGTCACTCAGCAGGACGACTTCGCTGTCTGTCTGGCCATGAAGGACGCCTACTTCCACGTCCCGGTGCACAGGAGGCACAGAAGGTTCCGTCGCTTTGTGTGGAAAGGTCGGGCGTACCAATTCACGGCTCTCCCCTTCGGCCTGTCATTCAGCCCATACTGCTTCACCAGGGTGGCAAAGCCGGTCACCCAGTACCTGCGCGCCCAAGTACCTGCGCGCCCAAAGAGTCAGGATACACTTCTACGTGGACGACATCCTCATCCTAGCCTCGTCCAGGTCCCAGGCCATCAACCCTGTGTGCTTGTCCACTTCGCTGTTGGCAGACCCGAGCTTTTCCCTCAACGTGGAGAAGTCAGACCCTACCCCCAGCCAACAGTTTCTGTACCTGGGTCTGCAGTGGGACACTCGCCATATGACTGTCACCCTGTCACAAGACAAAGTGCAAGAGATCCAGTTACCAGCAGAATGCTACTGGTGGCCCCCTGGCTCTTGACGCCCCCTGGACACCAATGATCATGGACATGCTGTACGACACGCCCCGCATGATCCCGCTGTCCCCGGACCTCCTGATGGACACCACGACGGGCCGACCTGTGAGGAATCTGGAGGCCCTTCAGCTGACAGTATGGCCCATATGCGGTCAGCCACATGGCTCAACGTCCCGGCGGCTACCTTTGAAGTTCTGGAAGGAAGCTGGCGGGCAAGTACACGGCGACAGTACCAGGCTGTGTGGCGAGAGGGGTTGGGCTTCTGCACAACAAGTCTTTGGACCCAGCTACCGTTTCTGTAGAAAAGATGCTGGAGTACCTACAACATCTGTTTGATAAGGGTCTGTCATGGAGGACACTTAATGTGCATAGATCCGCGATTTTTAGTGAGTTAGAATTGCACAAATGTGATCCCATTGGCAGGTACCCTGTTGTGTGTAGATTTATTAAAGGTGTGTTCAACAAGAGGTCTCCTCCTGTCAAGTTGCTAAACACCTGGGACATAGGGAGTGTTTTATTGCCTGTGGCCCAGTGGCACCCAGCGGAGGATTTACCCCTTGTAAAATTAACGCATAAGGTGACACATAATGAACACATAATGAACATACCTACACATTTTCAGAAGAGATCGACAAAGTGCTTTTTGAGATATTCCATAAAGAAGAAAAACCATTAGGGGCCGTTATAGCAGTTAGTAACGGATATAATGGTAAAGTAAAACATCAGGCATCATCCGTGACCAATAATGAACATACCTACACATTTTCAGATAGATTGGCCAAGCACTTTTGAGATGTTCCATGAAGAAGAAAACCCGTTACACGCCGTTACAGCCATTAGTAACGGCTATAACTTTAAACTAAAACATCGGGCATCATCCGTAACCAAACAGCGAAGATACCTGCTAATTTTAACAAAGATCGGCCAAGCACTTTCTGAGATATTCCCATAAAGAAGAAACCCCGTTACAGCCATTACAACCGTTAGTAACGGATATAACGGTAAAGTAAAACATCGGGCATCATCCGGACCCATAATGACATACCTACAAATTTTCAGATAGATCGGCCAAGCACTTTTTGAGATATTCAATGAGGAAGAAAACCGTTACAGGCCGTTACAGCTGTTAGTAACGGCTATAACGGTAAACCAAACCATCGGGCATTATTCGCCACCCATAATGAACATACCTACAGTACTTTCTAATATATTCCATGATGAAGAAAAACCATTACAGGCCGTTACAGCCTTTTAGTAACGGCTATAACGGGGTAAACTAAAACATTGGATATCATCCGTGACCCGTAGTGAAGATGCCTGCTAATTTTCACAAAGATTGGCCAGGTACGTTCTGAGATATTCCATAAAGAAGAAAAATCGTTACAGGCCGTTACAGCCGTTAGTAACGGCTATAACGGTAAACTAAAACATCGGGCATTATTCGTCACACATAGCTATACATTTTTCAGAAAAGATCGGCCAAGTACTGGGACATAGGGAGTGTTTTATTGCCTGTGGCCAGTGGCACCCAGCGGAGGATTTACCCTTGTTAAATAACGCATAAGGTGGTGTTTATGCTCTTAGCATTTACAGCTAAGAGAGTCAGTGATTTAGTATTGTTCTCCATCGGTAGCGATTTGTGCCACATAGGGACCAGTTGTATTGTGCTACAGACAGCCTTCGGTTTAAAAACGATAGGCCTTCACATTGTACCCCCCCCCCCCCCCCTCCCCCTCCCCTCATGAAACTAAGTGTGTGTGTGTGAGGATAAGAGGCTGTGTCCAGTTAAATATGTGTGGGAGTACATAAGGAGAATAGAAGGACAACGACAAGGGTCACAGCTGATTGTGTCCCCTTTCACCTACAAACGGGTGAAGTTAGCCACAGTCAGGCGGTGGATGGTTCACGTATGAAAGGACGCCGGTGTGACCGCCTCACTAGGGTCAGCACGTGCTACAGCCACTAGCTGTGCATTGCTACATGACGTGCCATTACAGACCATAAAACATGCTGACTGGTCGAGGCGGGACACACCTCTAAGACACTATGTGTGTATTCTACAACGTGAGTCAGTGGCTCGCGCAAGAATCTTTCGAGATATTCCATGAAGAAGAAAAACCGTTACAGGCCGTCACAGCCGTTAGTAACGGCTATAACGGTAAACCAAACCATCGGGCATTATTCGTCACCCATAATGAACATACCTACAGTACAAGTACTGAGATATTCCATGAATAAGAAAAACCGTTACAGGCCGTTACAGCCTTTAGTAACGGCTATAACGGGTAAACTAAAACATCGGATATCATCCGTGACCCATAGTGAAGATGCCTGCTAATTTTCACAAAGATTGGCCAAGTACGTTCTGAGATATTCCATAAAGAAGAAAATCGTTACAGGCCGTTTACAGTTAGTAACGTTAGTAACAGCTATAACAGTAAATTAAAACATCGGGCATTATTCGTCACACATAGCTACACATTTCCAGAAAGATTGGCCAAGTACTGGGACATAGGGAGTGGGACATAGGGAGTGTTACTCAGTGGTACCATGAAAAATTTATCCCTTGTTAAATAACGCATGAGGTGGTGTTTATGCTCTTAGCATTTACAGCTAAGAGAGTCAGTGATTTAGTATTGTTCTCCCATCGATAGCGATTTGTGCCACATAGTGACCAGTTGTATTGTGCTACAGACAGCCTTTGGTTCAAAACGGATAGGCCTTCACATTGTACCCCCCCCCCCACCTCCCCCTCCCCTCATGAAACTAAGTGTGTGTGTGTGTGTGTGTGAGGATAAGAGGCTGTGTCCAGTTAAATATGTGTGGGAGTACATAAGGAGAATAGAAGGACAACGACAAGGGACACAGCTGATTGTGTCCCCCTTCACCTACAAACCGGTGAAGTTAGCCACAGTCAGGCGGTGGATGGTTCACGTATCAAAGGACGCCGGTGTGACCGCTTCACTAGGGTCAACACGTGCTACAGCCACTAGCAGTGCATTGTTACATGACGTGCCATTACAGACCATCATGAACATCATGACTGGTCGAGGCGGGATACACCTAAGTCACTAGGCGGGATACCACCCCTAAGACACTATGGCTATGTGCGTATCTACCACGTGAGTCAGTAGCTCGCGCGGAATCTCTCGCAATACAAGACGCAGTGCTACCTCTCTAAGCCTCGGGATTCTGCCAGGAATGTGACCTTATGTGACGTGCCTGCATGCATGCATAGACTCATAAAGACTTGTACAGACGGAACTACGTACAGGTACAAGTACAGACGATATGCTTTCGGGATAGGGAAAGGAACTAGCCGTACTCATCTATGCATGTCTTCACCGTTTTACTATGCCTTGGTGTATAAAATCGGTATATGAAGTTGGTGTATACATGAACTAATGATTTGATGCCTTTGGTAGACATACTGCACCTTCAGTCTTCTGCTGTCTCTCTCTCTCTCTCTCTCTCTCTCTCTCTCTCTCTCTCTCTCTCTCTCTCTCTCTCTCTCTCTCATGGAATCTATGCGACTATCAAACAGTCACCCAAAGTGTAGGCCATTACACTCAAATGGTGTAGAAAGTGATACATTTTAGAGTAAAGCGTCATAAAATTAGAATTTCTGCACTATTGTGTAATGGCCTACACAATGATTGTCGCATAGCTTCTAACTCTTCTCTGTTGCATCTTCCTTCTCGTATAACAAAAGCGCCAAACTATCACGCGCACAAGCATTTATAGGGGCCTGCAAGGGACGCTGGGTATCAGAAAGGGCCAATGGTCAGTGCCTGAAACAGCCTGCATCCCCCCCAAGCCCCCCCCCCCCCCCCCCCCCCCCTCGCAGGTTCGCAGTTTTTCTCTCAACGTCACGCAAACCTCGGAAAAAAAGGGGAGAGTATTGCAAACACCCCCAAAAGTGTAGGCCATTACACAATAGTGTAGAAATTCTAATTTTATGACGTTTTACTCTAAAAAGTTATTGATTTTGTAAATGTAGACAGAAAGTTTTTGTGTTTAGCAGAATTCAATCGTTGTTTCCAGATCAGCATTGACTATCTGACGTATGGTGGTTATTCGTCGTGTAGTCAACGATGCATGATTAAAAACAAAACAACGTTTCAGAAAATGATAGCTAGTCTGACTTTATGTGTGCTCTAAAACGATTTTGTCGGTGGGTAAAGGTAAAAACCTTTATTATCGCATACTAAATATGATTACACAGCTCCTAAGTATTGTTCAAAATGAAATGTTACATTGGAAGGTGAAATAGTTTGGCAAAATGGTTTTACAAAGAATCACAAAATTTCTAACTTAAAACTGAAATGGTTTCAAATGAGGACCGTACACCAAATGCTGGGTACAAATTCTACTTTGAAAGAAATGTGTGTGGTTGGGGACAGTTTTGACCTTCTACCATACAGAAAAAAAAAAAATCTATAAGACACTTATTTTGGGGGTACAGTATTGTCAAATGGTTCTGGAGTAACGTCACAAAGAAATTAAAAAAAAAAAATCAAAAGTAACGTTAAATTTGACCAAGAACTTTATAATTTCAGGTAATAGAAAACAGATACAGAATGACGAAGCATTTGAAAGAATAATACTTGTAGCAAAATTGTCTATGTAAACAAAGCAAATGCGTTCCAATGCGCAGCATATTAAGGACACGACCATTAAGGAACTATAAACTGATAAATACATAGCCAAAATAAACTGCTTGACACGGTTTAAGAAGGCATGAGAAAAAAGTATATACCTTTTATGATCAGAGATCAAAAGAAAAGTACAGCATCACACACGACATATTACTATCAATATCTATATGTTATTAGTCACTAAGAGTATCTATGCTATTTAACTGCACATATGTGTGGGAAATTTTCACCAAACAGACTATATCATTTGAGATGGCAGCTACATCTTTTCTGGTTTCAGCTCAGTTTCCCTCCTTTTTCATTTCTATTTGCGTGCGTGCGCGCATGAAACATGAAACTTTAGCATTATTTTTTTTTTTAGCCTTTTGCTCCCATTTCTTCATTATATAACTTACAAAAGTGTACATTTTCTAATCATTAACCATAATACCACAACTATATAAAAAGACGGTAACAGAGAGCACACACACACACACACACACACACACACACACACACACACACACACACGCGCGCGCGCGCGTATACGCGCGCACACACACACGCACACACACACACACACACACACACACACACACACACACACACACACACACACACGCACGCACACACGCACGCACATGCACGCACGCACGCACAAAAATACACAGAGCTACCGAGCCAAAGAAAAGTGGTAGCAAGATGCGTGTACAGATATCCAGCGAGCGAAGAAAAAAAAAAAAAACATATTTCTAGATTTTCAGCTTGTAAATACATGTATTCTACATTATTAGAATTAATGGCACATCAGTGGATTTATTATCATCATCATCATCATCATCATCATTATTATTTATTATTATTATTATTATTATTATTATTATTATTATTATTGTTGTTGTTGTTGTTGTTGTTGCTGCTGTTATCCTCCTCCTCCTCCTCAACATTATCATCATCACCATTATTATTTTCATTATCATTCTTACACTACTACTACTACTACTACTACTACTACTACTACTACTACTATCATCATCGTCATCATCACCACCATCATCAG